>JAUTYZ010208295.1:0-10563 GCA_032273725.1 Panulirus interruptus
TATATATGATATCAGATTCTATAGAGCTTTTAGTTGACCATGTCGAAGTAAACATAGAAAAGAAGATTCTATAATACTCATCTAACCTCAGGGTCATTCATCACACATATAATACAAGCCATTTTATTTGTTCAATACGGTTTGAACTACTGGAAAAATATTCATACATAGTTACTTATACATCAGTAATAGCAGATTTGTCTTTTTCCAACATCCCCTTTGGAATGCTGAACACTTATGTGGTATTGCTTTCGAGAGATCCACAGAACCAATCAGAGATAAGCTATTTGTATACTGATGAAAAGATCTCGAGAGAAACCATATAGACTCTTCAGTATCAACAACATTATACCATTTTCTTCAAGTGCCCCTGAGGTCTCGTCTCAAAATTTCATGAAAATATAATAAAAAAAAGAATCATGAGGAGCAACTGGAAACAACCTACTGTAAAGTTCTGACAGGACTGCAAAACACGACACATGATACTTGGAAGAAAGTTCAACAGTCCGGCTTTATACCAGAGAACCAGCTCCCGGCTGATGACAGATGACGATATTAGTGGCAGCCTTGCCAGAGGACTGTGTGCTCCCGCTCCTTAACAGATCAGGTGTCGCATCGTACCCTTCTACTTGTGTACCTGTCTACTACCTGTAGTAAGAAAGTAAGTAAGAAAAAGACCCCCGTGTCAGTATCACAGAAATCTCACTGGTGACCACAGACTGTTGACCCCTCAGGATCCTCCCACCTGAGCCCTGACTCTACTGTTGATCCAGATAAAGTTGTGTTTAGTAATCTTACCCAGTCAGAGGCTACATCTCCACCCCCGGCTGCCATGGCCTTACTTCCTACCAACCTACCACCCCCCTAACCCGACTCCCCCTGAGAGTCAAGGGTCACGTCACCCACCCCAAAACCTCCCCACAGTGCAACCATTTAGAAGCATAAAGTTTCTGTTCCAGAGTCCTCTGGAGATGGATATATGTGGCTACGTGTCCTCGGGGAAGTCTCAAATTATGACAGAATTATCAATGACCTCACTATATTCTTCTGTTGTATTCATGGAGAGTTATCATATGGCAAATAATTTTCAAAATCTTTGATAGTAATATAAAGGTATATATGAAGAGGTTACCCGCTGGGAATACGAGAAAAAGATTAAGCTGTACTGTAACAAAACATACACACACGCTTACAAACGGGCAAAATCTGGTTTGATCGTATGAAGCTTAAATAAACTAAACACATCAAGCAGAGTTCTGCATCAGATGGAACCGTGTATCATCTGTAAGCTGCCATGCCTCCAGGGTGTTCTGAACGCGTGTTCTCATGTTCCTAACATGTCTTCAACATATTCCCGGTGCGATCCCATCGTGTTCTGTTATGCTGACGTAAACAAGGTCGCTGGCTCCCTCCTCCCTGGTGTGTGGTTAATCCTTGTTTACTGAAGTGTTGATGATGCTCTCTGACGGCATGTATGGCTGGCCGGGGGTCACAGCTGGTGGTGAGGATTGTGGAGAAGGATGACGATGGTTGTTGGTTGAAGAGGGAAGGTGCTGGGGATAACTGGGAAGAATGATAGTGGTGATAACTGGGGATAGCTAGGAAGAAGGAAAGTGATGATAATGGGGATAGCTAGGAAGAAGGAAAGTGATGATAACTGGGGATAGCTAGGAAGTAGGAAAGTGATGATAACTGGGGATAGCTAGGAAGAAGGACAGTGGTGATAACTGGGGATAGCTAGGAAGAAGGAAAATGGTGATAACTGGGGATAGCTAGGAAAAAGGAAAGTGGTGATAACTGAGGATAGCTAGGAAGAAGGAAAGTGGTGATAACTGGGGATAGCTAGGAAGAAGGATAGTGGTGATGACTACGGATAGCTAGGAAGAAGGAAAGTGATGATAACTGGGGATAGCTAGGAAGAAGGAAAGTGATGATAACTGGATGTTGACTTCTATGGAGGTGTTTGGTGGTGGCGAATGTTTAGAGAGACAGTGACTGGGACTGCTGAGGAGAGGAATGGTGGAGGAGACTGGTGAGGAATGGGATAGCCGGAAGGGGAATGGGTGGAGGTGATCGTGTGATACAGGAATGGTGATGAGTGATGATGGGTAAGATGGTAGTGGGAATTGATGAGGACAGGACTGGTGGTGATGAGTGATGAGGGGCAGGAAGGCGGTGAGGACTAATATGGGTCGGAGTGTTGGTGGGGATTGTTGAGGAGTGAGAATGAATTCAGAGTTACTGATCGTAACAGTCTAGAAAGCCCACACCCACAGGTAAGCCTCAGGTTGATGACTTACGCTTCGTTTATTTTCTACATCTGTTTATTTGTTTACTTAATTTTTCTGCAGGGGACGGGGAGGTGGACTGGAAATGAAACCGGTCTCTTGAGTGTACCAGGCCCACGAGTCCATAATAGATATTCTTAAGTAACGACTTAGTCCACTTCCATGCAAGTGTTGGTCCTGGTGTTAGAGGTGTCCCTGCCTGGAATGCCACACGCTGGCCTCCAGTCATCCCTCAGTCATTGCCTGTGTTAGAGCCACGCTCCAGGCCACCTCTCCCGACCTCTCAAGAGGGTCAGCACACTGGATTTCCTTTTACCTCTGACGAACCTTTTCTTCTCCTGCCGGAGAGGAACAAGACGCTCTTGATGATCGCCGTCCCGCCAGTGAATGTTGATGATGCTCCTCCTGCCACACCTCCTTGTCAACACTGAAGGAAAAGAAAAACAAACTGGAAAATAAAAACAGACATAAACAAATTCATTATAGTAGCGCCAGGAATAATAAAACCCAACGACATAACTGCAGACGGTAACATGATAGCACACAAGAAGAGCAGCAGAATCCTGGGTCACACATTGACATTAAAGGGTGTGATAATTGATTATAGCAAAAAGAGATTCGCACAAAGAAAAGCGGCCCTAACCAGTTTGTACAGATTCTGGCACCTTGGAGAGAACCAAAAACTACATCTAGTCAGGGCCATGATAATACCTGTCCTAACTTATTCACATATACCAACGTTCCTCGCTTCTAAGTCACGCATGCTGAAGTTACAGAGGATGGCTCTACGATTCGTCACAAGTGAAAAATACCCCCGCATTGAATTCCCCGTAGAGCAACACGAACGATTAAAGATTAAAACAGTCGGTTCGTACCTAACAGAAGCAGCCCAAAAAGTGTGGCAGAAACTTAAAGACAACGTAGATACAAACAACAGACAAATCCAAGATCTGGAAAACAGTACAAACATGGAACACACTTGGTTCCCTCGAAGCCCCAACGCACTCAGGAAGGCTCCAGTCATCCATCGATGTACGCACTGAACAATGCTTAGCTAAGCTTCGTGAAGAAAAAAACAAAGATAAAACACCAATACATACACACCCCAAGTCTGTCGGGTGTGTATATGTAAATAAGACACCAAAAACACGCTTCCGGATAATCACCCACATGCATAAAAAAGCTTACACTGTACACTTGTAAACACTGCAATCGTCCCTTCCTTTTCAAACTATCCCTTTCTCTGTCCCACCTCTTCTTCCTCTCCTCTAATCACCCTAAGAGAGAGAGAGAGAGAGAGAGAGAGAGAGAGAGAGAGAGAGAGAGAGACTCAGAGGCTGATGTCATCAAGTTCATTACAATGTTCAGACATATCGTTAGGAGAGGAACCCTGAGTTATCAAACGTACACCTCAGTAATACAACTCGCTAAACGGAAGCTTTCTCCAGCGAGGATTATATATTCCTGAAATTTGCCTTGGACTGGGAAAGCCTTGTCTATGGCCATTAAAATTAGATTGCAGTGGGAATTCATCAGCTCCTCTTCCTTGTCGGAGCTGATCTGGCGTCTACCTAGAGAAGGTGAATCCTATTTAATGTTTAATGATGTTTACGGAAACCAAACCAAAAGTGGAGAAGAGAGGGAAATATTTTCTTTTGCGCTGGAGTCTTGATTGCGATAAATCTATAGAAAAAGAACTTCCGGTAATATCTATCGTTCTTAAAGATTTTTTCTGAATTCTTTCCCGAGTGAGCACGATGCCATTTGAGGAAGGGTTATTGGGATGAAGAGAGGCGAGAAGCAGGAGGGTGATAAAGTCTAATGAATAGATGAAGGTGGTAGAGAGGTTCTGCGTATTCCCGCCCACATCTGCTGGAGGCGGATAAATGAAGCGAGGTGGTAAGTAGGCAGAGCAGCAGCGGCTCCGTCAGAAGTACAAACCACAACCCGCTTACCTTGCTCCTCCACCTCGGATGTGGATCTCCAGTATCAGTAAACATGTTTATTTCTTTTTCTATATAAGGATGACAAGATGGACAAGGAAGACATACACGGTACATTCCATTAAAGTAACAACAGACTTGGTTTGATAAACAACTGAAAGAGAAAACTGAATAAGAATATAAGAAGAATACAATAAAAATAATTAATCATTTTATTAACAGCTTACAATATCTACAATCATTAATCATACAAAAATTTTATGAACAGCATGCAATATCTACAATCATTAAACACACAAAATACACTTGGAAATATTTCTCAACCCAGGAAATGTTAATAATGCCTGCTTACATAAATCTTTACACATGGTTATTAATATACAATCACTACTCTACCACAGCTAATACTACAGTAGTAGGCTCCTTAAGCCTTATCTACAATCATACTAAGACAATAAGTAGTTTTTGTAAGAAACGGAATCATACTACATGTACCTTTACAAACACTATAGTAATTCGGGTCAAATTCATAAAACTTCTGATCAAATTCATCATATATAAAAAGGTATTTCAATACAAAATTACTGGCTACATCATATTTAAAGTAAGGAATGGGGCTACCAGCCCCAGTGGTATGCAGTGGTGGAGTATGGGCCTCCTGTATCCAACAAGTAAAAGCGGTGAGTTCATCTTCAAGGAAATTATAAGATCCACATCATGCAGTGAGACGTGTGGTGTGGACACCAACTGGATAAACTAGCTATGTTATGACCCTAAAGACACGGACATGATCCAAAAGGGACTACTACACAAGAGTTATCCTCAACAAGATATTGCAGAATAAATAATCACTTACCTTCAGAATCTCTCCTTAACAGCAAAGTCTTCGAGAAATACTGTAAATCCTGTTCTATGGTATGCTCCATACAGAAGAAGGATATTGTATAAACCTACTTTCAGACTTTGTCAAGCATCAACTATAGTGTCATACGTGCACTAAGTATGGCCATCACCTCATTTATACTAGCATGAACAGCTGGCAACCATTTTTTCACAGCCTTTTGCTCACTTTAGCATGTACATTATTCATCAGTCTTGTGAAATGTTGTGTGATTCCATTTTCACACTGCCTGCAGACCTGTCAACTCTTCTGCTAGTTAGCATGCCAGTGTCTGGTCACAAGCCAACTGTGAAGTATCTGCAAGAATGGAAGATATCACTCCGGTGGCTACAATATTGCAGGCTGTGACAGACACTGCACTGCATCAATACAGTTATCATCAGTGATACGCTGCCTGAGAGTTAACTAGAGCTCTAAGAACTTACAATGAATCATATCTATCCTGGTGCCAAATGCTTGATTAAAATTACAGTAAAAATGGGGAAGGCAAAACTATGCAGCAATCATAAATAATCCCAATAATCTGCAGTATAATGGCTGGGTAAATGTCTTCACTCATCCCCTTCCTCCATAAATACGAGGAATGCCAACATTCACAAGTGAATGCAATTTGTGACCTTTAGCACCATCACTTACCATCACATTCACAATGGTGGAAGATACTATCAAATGTATCTTCACTAAACTCTTGATAAACCTATATTCACTTCACCCTTGGCAAACACATCTTCACTTCACCTTTGGCAAACACATTTTCACTTCACCCTCAACTAACACACCTTCACTACACCCTCAATAAACCTAAATTCACTTGACCCTCAACACAAATACATGTTCGCTTCACCCTAAACAAACACATCCTCACTTCAGCCTTGACAAGCATACCTTCATTTCATCCTCAAAAAACACATTCCCTTCACTCTTGACAAATGCATTTTCAAAACACCCTCATCTTCACTACATCCTCAACACCACTGGCCTTTGACATGCCCCTTGCAGGTCAGGGTTAGTATGCTGACAGCAGGAAAGAAAAATGAAAACATCAAAAAGAAAATCAAAAACGATATGTTTCCCTTCTAAGGAAATAGAGTACAGTCTCGTCAAAAAAATTCTTGCTTCAAAGGAGCACATTCTGTCATGTTTGGCAAGGCTGTATCATTTTCACTTGAAGAAACAGAATATAGTCTCATCAAAGAAATTCTTGCTTCAAAGGAGTCCATCCTGTCCTTGCTAATGACTATAGTGCAGTCAGAGCTGCAGAAGCCCCTGGAAAAGGGTTCCTGGGTTAAAATCAGGATCCTTTGAGAAAGAAGTCCTAGGGTAATTGAAGAAAATATGTATACTAAATTTAGTGCTTAACAATATTCACATCCATTCAACACATATCAACCCTACAACTGTGAGGATTTGAACCTCAAAGTTCTTCACTAATTTGTGAGGCAGGGGAGTAGATAACCACTCAGCCACCAGTGCCCAGAACAGAAAATTGGCTATTTGACAACAAGTAATAGGCAACACTGATCCCCAGTGGGCCAGTTTCTGTGGCACCTTTCAAATAATTAAAGTCTATGAGCAGAAGCGTCCACTCTACATCTTCCCAAAGCACGGAAAGCTGAGTTTGCAAGCATGATGAAGTCATTATGTGAGGAGACTTCAGGCAGCACCTAGACTACTTTCTTCAGCTTGATAGAGTTAAAAGTATGTGTTTCGTGCTTTTATGAGAATCCTCAGAACACATCCTTGAAAATAAAGTTGGAGAGTGATGCTTACTCTGTTGCTGCAACAAAAATGACAATACTCGCCTCAGATCACCTTGCTCTACCATTCAAAAACAGTCCGAATGGAAGCTATCTGAAAATTAGGAGAAATTGCCACAATTTCCAATTAATCGCCAAGATGGCCATGTCAATGTCTTAGTCAACCTCAAAGACCAGTGGTGCAGAGGGTGACGTTAAGATGTATTTGTCAATTGTCAAGTGAAGATGCACTTGATGAGGGTGAAGTGAAATCAGGTTATTATCATTTTTCTTTCTAATAATCAGCACCCTCACCATGGCCTTTGAAATGACCCTTCCAAGTCAGTTCATAGGCCAGTAATGTAGTAAAGATGTGTTTGTCAGGGGTGAAGAGAAAATCCATTTGTTGCGGATTAAGTTAATTTAGGTTTTGCTCTTAAAGATGTGTTTGTTGAGGATGAAGTGAATGTAAACCAATGAAAAGTATAGTGAATAAAGTGAAGATGCATTTATCAAGGGTGAAGCAAAGATGCAAATGTTGGAACGAAACATATTGCATTTGCTTGCAAATGTTGGCACTTCTAGCTGCAATCAAATTCCCCTATGAGAAAACTTCTTTGCGCTGTTACTTAGTTCTATCTTAATATCAAAATGCTATATGCTACAATATCCACCTTACTGTCATGCTATCAGAACATTACAATTCACATATAATCCCTTCCATCATTTATGCCTTTATGAAAGAGAATGTTACTTAAAATTTTCACTGTTTATCAGCTCATAATACTGTGTCAACAATGCAACAGATGTATTCAAAATATTAGCACACAATATCTCCATGATGATTCTATCTCACAAGTTAAAAAGGAACTACTAAGCTGCACAATGAAAACAAAACATGAAGAGAATGAGGTTTGCCTCAGCAACTACGCTCAAGGAGAATGCTGAAGTAAGGAAGTATGAAAAGATGCATACAGGTAAAAATGCAAACAATAATTGCCATAGAAATACCAAAACAGCAATACCTGAAGGATTGTGTGGAGTTTGGAAACATATAACATATCATCAGTGCTGCTAAAATGTGAATGTGGTCAAAGTATAAAATCATTACTAGGAGATGGCATGGCTTTTACCTCCAAGAGCAACATGACCATTTTGGTTTACTCTCTAGTGCATAGGAATATATACATGAAATTAATATACAATTCATGCACAAGCTATGACATGCATTTTCAGTTAAATATTAATAAATGATAAATATCAAGTAACAGCACCTTGAAAAACACATTTCTTAAGATCCTGGGAAAACTTACCATGAAATATCTGGTACAAGCAGATACAGTACAGAGAGGTAACAGTTATGCTAGCATAACATGACTAAAAATTTCTCATGCATCAAAATTTCTTTTGTCTGGTGAACTCAGCAGAGCTCTGTGTCATATTTTTCCACAGTATCATTCATTCACAGAAATTTCTCCCCCATTCTAATCATTTACAGTTCCCTCCTACTTCTAATTTTCACAGCCTTTCTTGATTCTTTACCTCTACTTTTTCCAAAGTGTAGACTCCCTCTCTGTTAATACATACTTTTATTTCTCTTAGCACACATAATTCACATGGTGACTATGTCATTGAAGGAGAGTTAAACCAACAAGAAGTCTTCAAAAAATCTTCTGAGGTTTACTTCAAGTCTTCAGCACATGCATGTATGGACTGAATCCACAAATGAAATAACTGATGATCAAGCATATTCTATTCACCTCTGAATGCTAATAACATCAGTAAGACACGTCTTAAGCTTCTAATAAATTTGTAAATCTATTACTATTATGACAAGAATATTTACACTTTTCCTGTCAGTTACACCACCTGATGTCTCAAAGACCCATTTAAAAAACCCACATTTGTAAAAGATCAATCTATATACAGCTATGAATGAGTTTGTTCTGCTATCATATTATGTAAATCATCCAGTTTTTTAATGATCAACCAGTACACTCTACATATTGAAAACTTTAAGTGCTAACATTTCTTTATTAAATTCACTCTTCACCAGACTATATAAAATTCACTCTTAACTTGAGCCAAAATTAAAGCAAGAAGACCCACTAGGGGCTGATGTATACTCTCGAGATAAGGCACTGTTTACCCTTCGAACAGCCTTGCGGCTGAGGACTTTCTTGGCTAATCTGTCTCTTGGTGTGGTCTTTTTTAAGTCTGTCAAGTTCTCGTACTTGCGTTTGTGCTTTTTTCGCCCTTTAGTCACTTTCAGATCAACACCCGTAGCCGCCTTTAATTCAGCCAAAAGCTGAGGGTCCTGCCAAGCTGGATGGTCTCTTTCATATTTTTCATGAGCTGCACGTTCCCTAGCTGCATCCTCAGGTTTAAGGGGCTTCCCAGTTTCATCTCGAGGAACAATTGGGCCATGAAGAGGACATTTCTCTCGATCTTTACGAGGACACAGGCGGCCTGTTATAAGCGGAGCTCGACAAGCCCATTTCACAGGTTCAAAAGTCAACTCATAATTTACTCTTTGTGTTGCAACTCCTAAGATACCTCCAGTGCTCTGGACTTCATCTTGTTCATGAAGGTCAGGAGTGGCCGTCCATACCTGGCTTAATCCAGCTAGGGGATTATGATGACGTTTGGGTGTAAAGCTATCACTGATTAGGTACTCATCTGGACATCTTATGGACTGGGATTTTTTCTCCTTATTACCAGTCTCTTTTACTGACTGCTGTGTAGATGTCCAAGTTACACCAGATGTTGATGGCTGATTGTATGGATCATCTGGCTGAGAGGTACCTGCATCACAAGGGGAACTAACCATACCCAGCAGAGCTGCTTCAGAAGCTGCTGCCCTTACTACTCGTGGATCATCAAAGGGCACCTCTACTAAATCATCATCATCATCGCTGTCAAAATCGTCATTAAGTGCAGCAAGTGGTTTCTCCCGTGGTATGATTTTCAAAGATTCAAACATTTTCACAGCCCCTTCAACTGACTGCTTCAGATCAAGGATACGTTTGACCAATCTTCCATTTCCCTCGCTGTAAGGTCTCATGATTTGCTCCCATTTCTTAGCTTGAGGGAAAAACTTAGTGTTCAGAACATGTACGTGCTCTCTAAGGTTCTCTATAACAACTGCATTATCTGCCGTTTCCTGGACTTTCCTTATATCCTCAAAATTGATCTGAACATTAGTCCCTTTCAAGATCCCATGACCACGCATGAACTCTGAACCATACTCAATATCCCCTTTTTCATCCCCTTCATCATCATGGAAGAACCCCCCTTCTTGGTTTATGGTTTCATCATGCATGAATCCACCTTCTTGACAGGTATCTTCCTCACCAAGTGCAATGAAAAAATCATGAACATCTGGAATCAATAACTTGAAGCAGTTCCGAAACTGCACAATGCAATCCTTTAATTCAGTTGAGCTCTCTTCAAGTTCCTTGTTAATCTTTTCAATTTTCTTTCTCTTTATTTCTTCATTTCTCCGTCTCTCTTCTTCAGCTCTTTGTCGCTCTGCTTCACTTCTGGCTGTCAGTTCAGCAAAGTCAACTTTCTTACAATCTCTTAAGTAAGTATAACCCAGTTTCAGTGTTACATAACCCTCACTGAAATGATCATACCAATACTGAATAGCCTCTACACATTTTTGCTTAAGTTTTCTGGCAGCTGCTTCAGGT
>JAUTYZ010208406.1:3802-15929 GCA_032273725.1 Panulirus interruptus
AGAGAGGAGAGTGTTGTGGAAGGAGATGAGTGGTGCATCCGCAGTTTCAATGCAAGAAATAAAGCATTAGCAGTGGGAGATTTGAATGCAAGAATGGGATATAAAGTAGTTTAGGGAATAATTAGGGGCATGGCATACACACTATAAATGAAAATGATTAACAGCTTGTCAAGTTGGGTGCTGAAAAGAAATGGTGATTGGGAATACCTAGTTTAAGAAAAGGTGCCTTCATAAGTATTCATGGGTTAGTGGTGTGTGACCCTCATAGGATTATGTAAATATTGATTGGGATGCAGGGAGAGATTGTTGGATGTAAATTTGCTGAAATGGGTACTTGTTGGAATGTCTTATCACTGGTTGAGGCAAGTGTGAAAGTCTGATGTGGCTTAAGGAAAAGAGGATATGACATGGGTGAGTAGAGGATGGTGAAAGTGAGTGAGCTGGGAAAAGTTTTTTTTTTTTTAAATTTACCAAGAGAGATTGGTTGAGGAATGGCATAAGGTGAGAGTATGTGAAACTAAGGTAGTGGGCAAGGAATGGAAAATATTTAGGGAAGCATTCCTTACATTTGCAGCTGAAGTGTTTGGCATGTGGAAGATGGGATTTGGTCATTTTAGAAAGGGTAGGTAGTGATGGAATAAGGAAATTAAGATGTTAGTGAAAGAGAAGTGAGAGAGGTATGGGATGCTGCCTGCAGGGAAGGAGAGTGAGTGATTGGGACATGTTCAAGGAAAAGGACGAGGACAGTAGGAAGGTACAGGGGCTGAAAAAGAGGGCAAAACAGAGGTGAAGTGAGAAAGTATAGGCAAACTTTAGGTAGAACAAGCAAATAGTTGTGGATAGGGATTCTGGTTTTGTTGCATTATACATTGCCACTCGAGTGGATTTGAGAAATTGAGGCCATTTTTCATATGTTTCTGGCAGTACCTCATTGTGCAGATAATGGCAAGCTAGTATAAATGAAAATTTCAGTTATTAAAACTGGGTTTACAGATGTACCTGTAATTCCAAGAGTTACATACAAATATGGCAGTGATTCTTGAACTTCCCTTTTTATAAAGTTTGAAATGTAATCTGTATTTTCTGTTTCAGGTACACATGACATCCATGCTCTTATCTTAGGTCGTGCTATTACTGGACTTGCAGCATTCAGTGGTCAGTGAGTTGTTTCTGCCCCTTCATATGTTATTGAATTACCTGAAGTGCCAAATTATATTCTAGTTACAGAACTTAAAAATTATAGTATATAAACGTTTTTCCTTATGTATACCACACATCAAAAACATATACTGTACAAGTAAACATCCTCATTGTCACCTCTGGGGTAGTTGTATTGGTTTTACTAAGAAAAAAGTTTTATGATCTAAGGTTCTAGAAATGCTAGCAATGACATGTAATTGGTGTAGAAAGGTGAGGGGTTTGTGATTAAATGGTTCAGAGGCAAAACCGTATTTTCTGTAAGGTTATGTATTCACAATGGTAGTAGTTGAACGTGCTAGTGTATTAATTGGATTTAAATCTAACCTTAAGAAGAGTTGTGCATTGTTGATGCTAAACATGTAGTAATGTAATGAGTGATTATTGTAAAGCTGACCTAAGGATGTAAACGATGTATTTATTAGTAACAATATTATCTAAAGTTTTTCAGAGTTCCTAACCATAAGACAGAACTATCACTCTGATATGAAGGCAATGAATTGTCACGTTTAGAATATTAGTTAAAGCAGGTAAGCATTATTTTTCATAATTAAACCAATTGGCAGATTTCTTTGTACTTTCATAATTAAACCAATTGGCAAATTTCTTTGTACATCACACGATTTTGGTGTAGACATCCTGTATGCCTTTGTTACATAAGACATGATATTTCATACTCATTACTTAGGTCTTCATGCAGACGATGTTGCAGAACACTTAACTGGTAAGGTTTGTAAGTTCTGTATTACAAAGCAGTCATATACTGGTTTTAGTATAAATAATATCCATTAAGGAATTTTATAAAATACTCACTGGTATGTAGACCCATTTGATTTTATTAGAACTACTGTCAGTAAGTGAAAGTAGTTCAGGCGCAAGTTGAAATTGGTGACAATCAATCTGTGAGATGCATTAATTGGTAGAAATGAATTCTCTGTAATGGCTTTGGAATCTTGCTTGCAGACTACAGACTTGCATGAAATGAAATGAGAAATGACTGTAATAATGTATGTGGTGGTCAGTATATTGCAGGTAAACTGATTATGTAATAAGTTTTGTAATGACGGTGCCACTTTCAGGTAATTTCATTCGTTTTATACAGTCCATTCAGGTTTAGAGAATATAGTTCCTACATGGGAAAGTCAGGCTGAAATAAATTTGATTGAATATTGCTTTTTTATTTCCTCTGAAGTTTGATCTGAAAGGGAGCAAGACCTTTCACATGAGGCCACAGTGCATTCTGGTAATGAAAAAAAATGAATAGATAAATAAATAGATGAATAGAAATGAGATGATTTGTGTTCATAAACTATATATATATATATTATGAAATTTAAGTTTTGAATGATGCATTATCCTTATGAAAGAGCTCGTCACAATGTAGACTTCATTCTATTTGAAATCTTTGTTTTAAGAGGCCTAGCAATGATGAAAGTAGTTGATAACCAACCAAAGCTTTCTCTCGTAATTTTAAAAAAGAAGTTCTAAATAGCTTCGTGCCTTATACTGACTGAGTTTAAGATGTGGAAAGAATAAGCATGTCCCTGACAGTTGAGATCAATTAGGTAGTTGCAAAGCATAGTAAGCAGTGATTAAGGAGACAAGAAAGAAATAAGGAGTGGAAGATTGTCTTTAAGTGATGGATCTCTATGAACCATGAAATTAATAACACCACAATTAAGTACCAGTGAGAATAGGAGGAAGAATCCATGAGACTTCATTGTAAACAGTTACACCTCAGGTCTAAATAATTTGGGATGAAGCCATTTTAATTTTGGATTAATAGATTTAAGTATTTCCACTGGGCCTAGCATGAGGTCCAAGCATTTTCTTATGTTACCTGTGGTGGTTTGTAGACATATATTTAGAACAAATATTATTTTTAGATTTAGTATCTCATGTGTGCAGGCCTCCTTTGTAGAAATGGGGAATGATTGCCTAAAATAAGAATGTACAGTTTGTAGTGTTAGTTTTTAATAAAATTGTAGTTGGGATATTATTTACTTAGTACAAAGTATTTCTTGGTAAAGGAATACATAGTTTGTAATTTTATCTTTGAAATGTAACTTATAGTGAGGATAGTAGTGATTCATTGCATATCTTGGTTCTCTCAGCACTTCTTAGCCAGATTTTTTTTGTTTACCCTCCTTTTAACACACCTTTTGTAATTAGTGTACTCTTTTAGTCACCATTTTAAAGGCAAGATTACTCTGGTGTTAAATGTATATTTTCCTCCAAGGCTCGGTCATCTGCTCCTGATGCTACCCTGCTCACCTAGGAAATAGTGAACATTATTGAAAGAAATTGAAAAATAATTTACATTTTATCTCTAAAAGTAACTAATATATGTGAAATTTATTTTTATTTTTAGAGTTTTGTGGCTCACTGACATTTTGTGGGAGATTTCGTCATACTGACAATGTAGTTCTAACCTAGTTTTTTGAAGATGGTTTCTCATTGAGTTTACTATTCTAGTGATTGGCATAAGTATGATATGGTCACCATTTTAAAACACAGATTTCTTTGATAATGCATTGTTTGAAACTTTTGTCTTTATTTTGTCTGTAAAGCATACTCCTAATGGGATAGATTTTTGTATTTCTTGGCTTGCTTTAGCACTTTAATGGGACATTTTATCATGCTGACTGAGTGGTTCGTACCTGGCTCTTTAACAACCAGTTTGTAGTAAGTTTAATCTGGCAATGCACTGTGTTGGTACAATGGTGTACACCATTATATAAATGAAATTTAGGAATGTTTATGTAATTTCATCTTTGAAATATACCATTCAATTGTGATACTGTTATTCCTTGTTTTTTAGCACTTTTGTGAGAGATATATTTTTTCAGTAGCTTTTTGCTGATGGTTTTGTGTTAAGTTTAATCCGGTAATACATAACATCACTGTGATGGTGGTTACTAATTTAGAATCTGAGTTACTTTAAAAGCAAACTATTTTTAACAGAACACAAAGGGAGTTGTGTTCCATATCCTTTCCAAGACCCAGTACTATACCATATGCTGTTTTCTCACAAACTGATTATAGTACACAAATAAAACATAAAAGTTAAATACCAAATATATATCAGTGCAAATGCGTTATAGATGAACACTTACCAAGAACTGGTTTTCACATGTTTGAAATGATAGGTGATTGTCATGTTGGAGGATATAGAGCATTAGGTTGTTTGGGGTAGTGGGTGATTAGAGTCCTTCCTACTTTGGTTGTTATTTTCACTGATTGTAAAGCTCATAAGGCAACAGATTCTTTAACCATCGCCGGCTGCATTCCTATTAAGGGAATGTATGTTTGACTTGCTCAGGTTAAACATAAGGCCAGCTGTTGTTGGGCCATCTCTACTCTCAATTTGTTAAAGCACCTCTGTTTTGGTTTCGCATGTTATCCTCCTGTGTATCTTCTTGTGGAGCTCTTGAGAAAACAAACTACTTTTAGGATGTTTCAGGAGTGCCATGATGCACAAAAACATCAATACTAGATGTGTGTGTGAACAACTTACCCCTGTGAACAGGCTGTGCATAGTACAGCATTGTCGTAGTGTTTTGATAGCATTTTCCATGATGCACGGTGGCAAGGGATGTGTGCAGCATAGATTTATATTTTTGTCATACTTGATTGCCGTTTCCCGCATTAGCGAGGTAGCATCAGAAACTGATGAAGAAAGGCCACATCTACTCGCATCCATTCTCTAGCTGTCATGTGTAATGTACCAAAAGCACAGCTCCCTATCCACAACCAGGCCTTGCAGACCTTTCCATGGTTGAGTTATTATATGGTTATTTATTATTTTATGATGCTCTTTAATATTTTTAAGTAAACATTTTGGCAAAAGAAATTTTAATTTTGGTTATAGATGTTTCAATTTAGTTTTAGTTTGAAATATTAAATATATATTTTAACATTTAGTAACTTTTTTAACTAAAATGGATTTTTAGTGAATATTCAAAGCTTTGGATGCATACTGTTTTAAGTTTTTACCCACTCATTGGCATAAGTATTTTGGAGGACACATGTTGGGACATACGTGCAGGAGTATTAAGATGTTTGCCTTGGTTTCATTGTCTTGAATGAAGTCACCATTTTCCATGATTAATAGAACAGTTGAACATATAATGACTTCTAACATAACTAAATTTGTGGGGTTTCTATTTTGCTGTTTTCGGTAATTAACCTCATTGACATTTTCTCTGACATATGGGTTTTTAGATTTTAATGCAGATTTATGCAACTTTTGATTGTTATGGAGACTATTTCTGTGGTGGAGACAAGCGTCAGAGATATAGATAGATAGTGTTTATGTTATTTTCTTGGACAAACGGAAGTTCTTTTTCCTCCATATACATGTTTTACTTTACACATTTCACTGTGATGGAAAATGTTTCGTCTTCGTGCTTCAAAGAGGTCAGTTAGTTCCTTTCTAATTGCAGTTTTGAGGCTTCAAATTGACAACCCAGTGTTGTTTTCAACATCAACTTTACTAAGTGCAAGTTTGGCTAAAGCATCAGCTTTGTCATGCTCGCGGAATCCATAACAATTTGATTTGAATCCCTTGAACAATAATGTCTTGGTATTTGTGTCTGGCTTCAGAGACCAGCATGTTACATTCTAATCTCATTGCGTGCCTTTACCGGGAAAAGTCGGGTGTATTTGTTCGGGGTGCCATTATTGGCACGTAGCTACCCATGTGTAACTGTAGTGTAGTCGACTCTTCGGTGGATAAGTACGTAACTTTTCATATTAAAGTAAAAATGTTTACACTGAAAAAATAAAAAAAAATAGTATAACTAAATAATTTTGAAAACTATTTTGTTTTCAATATAAATCAGATATACCTTTTGATTTATGTAGAATATACTTTGGATCATTTTTCGTCAGTGTCAAAATTTACCAAATTATATTACTGATTATCCTGCAGAATAGGGCCCAGGAAATTTGTATATCAAGTAATGCCTTTGGAAATTGTTTCTATTATTTGAATAGAATATTTTACGTAAGAATCGGGGTATTGACTTTCAACGGAAAAATATATTTAGATTTCATAATTATTTAGTTGAATATGTTTTAAGTGTTTAAACGTGAAACGGAAAAATTCATTTCCAGCCTCTCAAGGATTCTTTCGTGTTTGACGGCATATAACAATATTTACCCAGCTTTTAGGGCCCAAAAATTGTTGCTTTCATGTATGTCTATCGAAAGAGTAACATTTGTGTTTCAAATATAATCATTTACCCATAGAAATTCGTATAATGACTTTGTATGCTATACTTGAAAAAAGTTTTCAATTTTTTCTTTTATATCCTAAATTTTTTTTGCTCTTAGATAATTGTACATATACTTTAAGTTCTCAAAACATAATGCTAAAAATTTCATTTTTAGGCAAAAAAGAAATGAGAATTATGTTGAATGATTTGGGGTATCAGATAATGTCTTATTCCGCAAGGAAAATGAATCTTACCGTTTTCTTACACATTTCTGAATTGATAAAAGTTTTGTGAGTTAAGTCTGTTATATACTGTTATTACAAGGATTATCACCCTCGTGAATAACTTCAGGAAAAGTATGTCAGGGTGACCGATTTCAATCTTAGCAGTTATCATTCTTAGTTATTTTATTAAATGCAAATTTGACAATGGAGCTCTTCTCTTGAGCTGTAGGAAATTTTAATTTCCAGTTTGCCTAAGATTCTATCTTATTCTGTGCACTCCCAACACACCTTCTTTCCCAGTCAGCAATCAAGAAATATATTCATAACTTGATTTCCAGCCCGTATGTTGTCTAATAAGTATTTTTTCTACCATTGGAATGTTTATATAATTGGTATGTTTTCATACCATTATTTACCAGGAGCTTAGGCGCCAGTTCGCCATAGTATCATTTCACTGGTGTAGAGGGATGATACAGGACTGCGTTTAAAGTATGAACCCTTAGGAGAAATTTGGTTTATTTTTTTTTGTTAGAATGAATCACTATAATTCTTGTTTACAAACCGTTTCTTCTGAGCCAACCAATATAGGACCACCTTGGGAGGTGTTGGCGGATTACCCAGTAGGTTGCATAGGCTTGAGCTTAAGGCACAGAGACAGCAAGGGGGTCCTCATGTGCTGTGGAAAAAAAAAATGGAAATATCATAAAGTATTAACAACAGTTGCATCCTGCATGTGTACCTATCGGGTATGTATTTTTTTGTGTGAAATAAACGAATGTTGTATTTTGTGTTGTTTCATGACATCTTTTGACGTCAACGATCATTAATATATCACTCGAAACACACCCGACCTGTGACAGTTAGTGGTACACTCGAGAACGGTCTCTCATTGAGAAGACCTACGCCAGGCCTAGTGTCTATCGACAGATACCATCTGCAGGTTATAATTGTTTACCATTTTCTGATAAATCTAAGACGATGCAATTCTAACGAATTTAATATGTCATGTGCTGTTATGATAAGATTAATCGCTCACGTTGATAATTCATCAAATCTACTGGAGTTGTCCATTCCAGTACCAACAGTTTGGTAACGGAATTTGTTACAAGTCGACTTGTTTGACAGTGGAGCACCGCTTTTTATTCCGAAGAACATGTGGCTGGTCTGCGCTTCAGTAAGGGTTAGTGGCCATTTCGTAGCTCTTTCTTACGACTGATAACGATCCAATAGGCTAAATTGCAGTCTCCACAGACAAGGGAGACCGGTTTTCATTCACTGGATACCCAGTCACTTGGGAGTTAGGGGGTCATGTCGCAGCTGGCGAGGCAGCCGTGCAAGCCTCCCAGAATTTCAACCATAGACGTGGCAACGCTTATGGTAGCCTTCATCAGGAAAAGATTTGATGACAAGGGACGAGTTGTTCACCAGTACTGTATCACCAGAGAGTCATAGTCGGCCCGTTATCGGGGTGCCATTATTGGCAGAGGTCGGATATGTGTTCTCGCGTGTGCCATTACAGGCACGGGTCAAGTGTATATTCTCGGTGTGCCATTACTGGCACAGGTAGGATGTGTGTTCGTGGTGATACCATTACTAGCACAGGTCAGGTGTGTGCTACAGGGGTGCCATTACTGGCATACTACGTCACTTGTGCGACTGAGTGTATGAGTATATTTGGTGGCTGTGTGTTATGTATGACATGCACGTATAATAAAAATTGGCAATATAGTTTTTATTAAACTACTTTAATAGCTGTATGATCATAACAAATACCTGAGAAAATTTCGCTGTTTTATTAAGTTACAGAAGAAAAGTTAATAGAGTTTCGTTCTTTGTGTAAAATTATTCTTTATTGATGGTACCCATATTATTATTTGCAGTTTTGCAATTAAAATAAAATAACGGTTTTAATAAATTAGAAAAATTAAAAAATGTAAGTTATGTAGAAAATGTTATAAATACATCAAAATTAGCAATTATTGTGTAAAATTTGCATAGATAACTGCTATTCTTTATTAAAAATGTATAATATATTTCTTATAAAGGTTAATTCCAAATTTCTGTACACCAATATAGAGAAAGTATACTAATTTCTGAGGGGATTACCCTTAATTATTAAAAGAAAACTTTATATGTCCTAAGAAGAAAAGAAATGTTTATTTGCTTCATTGTAAATTATAATTTATGAGGGAATGCGTAGTAAAAGGATTAATTTTAAATTGAGTTGCACAAACCCACCATCCAACGTGATTTCTGATCATTATTAATTCTTGAAGTGGACAGGATTTCCTCAGAAGAGGTTGTTACATATACTTTAATGCATAAAGCAGTGATGTTTCCTCACATGGTACTTTTACAGCAAGCATAGTAAGACTCATCTCTATCTTATAACTCTTGAGTGTATTAGAATAGCTTAGTATAAGAATATTTAAAGCTTCATAGCTAAGGTGAGGGAAGTAGTTATGCATATATAAAAACGTTTTTAAAGGATTCCCTTCCATTTGGACGCACTAAATCCTTCATGGGAGTGTTTATACAGTTTGCATATCTCCATTAAGTTCTTAGCTGTGAGTTCCTTTACCAGTTACGTGTGTGTATTTGTGTAGAATCGCCCAGATTAAATATGGCATGGGTTCTTTTCAATGACAATCCATTCTCAAAGTAACAGATGTGGCAAAAGTCGTCTCGTGTGCGACTGTGAATGTTTGAACCTTTTAAGTGGATGTGTGTGTGTTATGTATGATTTATAATATTCGTTATAAAAAGTTGTTGCTAAATTCTCATTAGACTAACATTATAACTTTGTTTGTTGGGTTTTACGGCCAGCGACCTATAAGGAAGGTCATTAGGCCTGCAACCCTATTTGATCTAGGCTTTGCAGTCTTGTCCACAGGGAGACAGTTGTTACCGCTCCTGATATATGGCTTACGTAGTAATGTAACATACGTACATGGGTTATGGTTGCAGTGCGTGATTCATGTTGACGCTTTATTGCCATCTAATATTCGAATCATGAGACTGAGTTTCGTTGATTGTGAACCTGGTTCACGAGACGCTTCATTGCCGGTTATGAACCACATCAGAGCCAGCATGTGACGAATTTATGTTTCTCATGCCATTCGTCATGGAAACCTCACAGGAAACGCGGGGAGCCACTGTCGCCCTTTACAATGAGGGTCACAGCATTTCTGAAATTGCCCGGTGGGTCGGTGTCCGCCGGAATACCGTCTCTCTATGGATCAGGCGATACCGCGAGACTGAGGCTACAGCTGATTGGCAACTTCGCGGCCGATCACGCAGCACTACTCCCAGAAGAGGACCAGGTTGATAGATTATATTTCTATTCATGCCGTAATGTAGGGGTAAATATGTGGTAAAAGTAGGTATAAAACAAGAAAAAAAAAAGATATGACTAGCATCAATTAGTAGGGACTACACCTAATCGTGGTATTTCACTTAACAAGACCATAGCACCTGCTACTGATGACGACCCGTTCATAACTGCTGCCAGCATACGCCATGGCCTGGGCCTGCAATGCAGTATTTGGTCCGAAACCCGGTTCACTCCACTGGGCGTATAGCGGCATGCAAGCAAATGTTGAGTAAATGCCACATCGAGGCCAGAATGGAATGTGCACTTGAGAATGTTGAGAATGAAGACAGCTTTTGGGACGGTAGCATTTTGTGACGTTAAAACCTCTTACACCGACGGTCCCATATCTGCACGATATGTCTGGCGGACAGTCAATGGCAGGTGTAGCTCTCTCTTGCAGTGCGTCAGTGGGTGTCCATGTGTGTCTGTTTGTCCCTTTGATTATATTTGTATCATCTTTGATTATACTATTCTATATATGCTATTTCGTCCTCAGTTATATTATTGGTATATTCCACATTATATCACAGTCATATTTTCACGAGATAGAAAAGAAATACATTGAACAGCACACTTATCTTGTGTCTTGAGTGAGGCTGCGTGAGAGGCATCCATATATAGTCTGCCTTGAACCTCACCTTGGCTCCGCGCGACGCTCTGCTCTCCCTACTCGGGTTAATCCTGAAGGAGTTGCCGACGATGGAGGAGGGTGAGCCATCCTCAGGTTTGGCGAGGTGCTTGAGCACGAAGACGACCTCCTCCGGCATCAGCACGTCCGAGGTCACGACGCTCTGGACGACCTCATCGGAAGACATCGTCAGGAAGCGGATCAAGGGCAAAAACTGGCTGATCTCCTGACGGAGACCCGATGCTGTCAAGGGTTTTCTTTGGACCTTCAGCTGAGCTTGACCCCTGCAGTAGTAAGGAGAGGGACTCACAAAAAAGAATATGAAGGAATGCAAAGCAAGCCATTGGGTCCTATTGAGGCATTTTGTGATATTGGAAGAACTACAGACCTGAAGACACTGTAGGTTTAGGTGGATGAAAATATAGCGAAGAGCATTTTTCTTGAATGTTGAAGAGAAGGACGTGTTTTTAGGGACCAAAATATTTTGGGAAGGGTTTTTTAGAATGTTCTTGTGAATGAGTTGATCAAGGGAAGGAAAGGGAAAGAGAAAGAAAGCCGAAAGTTGTTATATCTTCAGGCTCATCTTAGGTGCTCTCTCGTTATTCCCTTAGACAAAGGCACTGCACGTGATGGTAAAATGTAACAATAAATAATAAGATGCAACTTTCATTCTCTGGAAATGTCGAAATTCTAGTTTTGAGATATGAAAAGTGAAGTTATCAATATTAATCAAACCTTAACTTTGTAAGAAAAGAAAAAGGAAATCAATTTTGTGGATGGGATTGCTTTCTACCTATCAAGGTTCATTTCTCCAAACTCGATGCATTTGATAAACATATGGAGAGAGAGAGAGAGAGAGAGAGAGAGAGAGAGAGAGAGAGAGAGAGACTTATTCATCATTTCTCACTTCATGTTGCACCTCTTTCCTTACCACTTCACAAGAGCCTGGAAGATGACAGTCTCCGAGGTGATCTTCATAGGCTCCTTGAAGAGTTGCGTTAAGGCCTCCGGTGTCAGATCCAGCAAATCTGGAGACATAAGCACCGCATTCCCGTTGTCCATGAACACCTGCAAACACAATCAGTCTGATTAATATATCTCTGTCGTCTACCCAGAGCAAAATTTCAAAGACAATCGATATATATTTTTTCCCTGTATTCATTGTTGCTTAAAGCGTCCGAGGTATTGTGTTGATTAATAGCTTATGTCTTGCTGGTGTTATATGTCTTGTTATATAAATGTCTTAATTTCTGGAGAGTCATTGTTTTCCAGTGACGTTGAAGTACTGTACTTACAAGGAAAATTTAACTCATAAGTAAAGGTACTCCGGTACGACCACAATTATTATTATTAGTTATTATTAGTTATAATCGTTACTATTATTATCATTAGTGTTATCATCAATATTGTTATAATCATTATCATTATTATTATTATTATTATTATTATTATTATTATTATTATTATTATTATTACTAATCTTCTC
>JAUTYZ010208407.1:0-10562 GCA_032273725.1 Panulirus interruptus
CCGCGGAGGTTGATGCCGTGGCGGTGGGTAAAAGAGTTGAAGCACATAACATTATTTACGGCTTGCCGTCTGTCAGTGCGGCTGTCTGTCTGTCTGTCTTTCTCTCTGTACGTACATCTGTCTGTCTGTCTGTCTGTCTGTCTGCCTGTCAAAGGTGTGTGTGAGCCGTTGTCGTCATTCAGATCCCCTGGTTTCGTAAGCACTTTGATTTCGTACTCGTACAAAACGACATTGCTCGAAACTTTCGTCTTTCCTCTTCTTCTGTCCGCATAACCTTTACTCCTGTGAGAGTCAAAGACTAGAAACACCAGAGGAGCTCAGATTGATTTCCACCTTCCTTTTCTGAAAGTCTTCACTCTCCCTTACGCCTGTGTGTGCCCAGGAATCGAACCCGGGACCACCAGGGATGGAAGGCGAACAGTGATCCTCTGTACCACCAGTGAGATGATAAAATCCGTCTCTCCTAAGCTACGTCTGCGGGTCTAGGTGCCCCATGCCCTCACACACTGCGGGCCATACTCTTCATTCTTCTTCACTTCTTTCACATGAACGAAATCAAATTTTCACGGGAAAGAAAAGACTCGAAGTGAATGAAACGCTTGTTAAAACAGACATTCTCAGAACCGTTCAAGAAGCTGAGTGATGAAGTAGATACCAAAGGGGATGGAAAATTTGTGAAGAGCTTTAGAAAAAGAATAGGAAGAAACTGAGTTTCATAGGAGTTGAATACGTACAGATTGCGTCTGTATACAGATTACGTCTGTTCTCTTGGAAAATCTGTTCTAAATCGGAGTTTAAGAAAGTCATTGTGACAAGATGAAATTTAGATCGAATAAGAAAGAGATGTTAGAGTACATCTCACAATCAATCTTGAGCATATGAAAGCACTGGGTTATTTGAAGAAGGGGAATCATTAACAAAAAGAAAAAAAGTAGAAGACGGACACTGCTGTTGATAGGGAAAGTGAAAGAGATTGATCAGTCAACAAGTACGGTAATGCAACGAGCAAACGAAAAGCAAAGTATTAGAAAACAGAGTCTGAAAGAATATCGAAGGGAGCCTAGAGATCAGACTCCATTGGCACACCTAGTCAAAAGCTATCAAAATATCAAGGGTAAAACACAGGGTTTCCTAATGTTTCAGCGAGCTGATCAGACATTAGTAACATACCACGAGAGGATCTATCAGAGGGAAGAGTGATATCTAAGATGCTTAAATGAAGAGTGATCTAAAGACTAGACATGACAGAGTCAAACCAATGGGATGATAGTTTGAAGGGTTAGAAAGGTTACCCTTTTCTCAAAACAGGGTAAATGTTTTCAAGAAGAGGGGAAAAACCTTCTTTTCGAGACAGAAACTAAACTGACGAGCAAACACGAGCCTACGTCCAGAAGCACACACCTTCAAAACATGAGGATCTGTGCCATCTGCTCCATATGCCCTGGCTGTATCCAAGGAAAGAAACACTTTTTGGACTGCACGAACAGAGATTTCAAGGAGAGGTATAGCGCTAGTAAGAGGTGCGTCAGGAGATGAAGGAATGTTACATATGGAGTTAGGAGAGAAAAGAGAACCGTAGAAGAGTCGCTTTATGAGTTGGAGAGATAACTATAGTATCAACGGAAGAGAGAAGTGGAGGGAATGGCAACACAAGAGATGTTGGAGACACTTTTAGCCGAAGACTAGAAAGACTTATCCCGAAAGAAGATTGTCAAACTTCCTTCGGGCAAAGGAAGGCTTCGCCTCTGAATAATTTATTTGCAACGATTTCGAGCGAAGATGAGATATGAACCTGAGAACAAGGAATGTAGATTTTCCATGTCCTATAATCCAGATGCCTTGCCCGAATGGCCTTAGGACAGAACAGGCTGAACCATGGATTGGAGCAAGAGAAACTCTTAGAGAAAGAAAGGGAATACGTGTCTCATTACCGGTGACAATAACCTCTGCTATACCCTCAGCAGTCAGGAACGTTGCCCGGCGAGAAGCAGCAACATTCCCATTAAAAATAAGTCCAATGAGCGCTGCTTAAGTGCCTTAATTGGCCTTCAGAGGAAGCTGCCGGAGGAGGAGGAGGAGAAGGCGCGGGGAGCAAAGTTGTTTACGAGAGTTTGGTCAGATGAACCAAGGAGGATGAAACTGCGAAGCCTCATCGTGAGGGACTGGAGTTGAGATCCAGATCCAGGTGTTGAGAAAGTGGTAGTGACGGTCTGGAGTATGGGTTGGGTGGCTGCTAATTTGCTCACAATCATTAAGAGCGATTGAAAATGTGTGGGAGGATTTCAACCAATCTTTTGGCCTACGTTAAGTCTCCCATGTAGAGGAAGTCAGCATGAGGATGAGAGGACGTTACGATCGAGGGATGGTATAAAGCTGCAGAGTTAGGAGAGCAGTGGGTCAAGCAGGGAAAATCTGTGGCCGTTGGAAGACAAATCTTAAGCCACATGACGACAGAGTTTAGATAGTCAAGGTCTACGGGGTACAAGAGGCAGGTTGGTGTTGAAATAAACACAGACTCCTCTATTAAAACGGAATCGTGAGTGCAGGGTATGGCTGGAAACACGAAGGGAGTTAATTAAAACATTAGACGGTTGGGTCTCCGAGGGAAGTAAGGTATTTGGAGAGGTACCAGCCAAATGGTACCCAGGAGAAGAGAGGTTACTAGAAAGACCACGAATGTTGGTGAGATGAATGGAAAAAAAGATAGTCAAGTTTCCTGGAGGGGAAAGGATGTAGGGAGGTTCCAGGATTGCTACTGCCTGAATCCTTCCTCTTGTTGGCAACAGATACAGACGGAATTCCGATGACTCTTCACATCAAAGCAGGGGCCAGCAACATCCTGGAGTCTTTCCTGTATGCATTTAGTGATCTATAACGTGAAAAGGGAGGAGAAGTATAACAGAAAGGAATGGAACAGTCTAATCTGCCATATACCTCACACCTGTTACGCCGTCAAAATAGAGAAATAGGATGGTTCAGGTGTACGGAGAGAGAGCTGGGGAGAAAGAAAGCGTTTTGTTCAAATATCCATTATTTCGTACATTTGTATATCTTGCTCTATTCGATAACCATGGCTAAGTTTCCTCATACTGTACAGAAGGTTTGGATGTTATTCTTTAAGACGGTGTACACAGCCATTAGGTGCAGACACCCCCATTCAGTCCGCAGATGGCCCATAGAAAATTAAGGAAAACATAAGCTCACAACCTTCACTCCATTATAAATTATAGTCAAAAGTCTCACTACCTCTCATCCCTCATGAAGCTTACTCAAATTATGAGGAGGACCACAAAAAATGTTGTACCAGTATTGCCCTCATGTCAGGAAGGTTAACTATCATCATGACGAGGATCACGAGGTACGTTCGAAGTGAACCCCTCTACAGCAAAAACAAAATATTTCCTCAAGATTTGGAAGGGAAGTACGAAACACTGGTGTACTAACGAGACATTCTGTATGATGGGGTTTGCCTCCAGACATAGTAAAAATGAGAAGCACTGCACCAATTCTATATCACAAAGCTTAACAATAATCGTGACGTTAGACGTCAGTCGCGAAAGTCTTCCAATGTTCACTTGTCTGTCAACCAACGCAGCTTTTATCTTCATCCATCTGTCAACCACAAGAGCCTCACGTCTTCAACCATGTGTGGACCAAGCGACCCTTACATGTTCACCCATGTGTTAACCACAGGAGCTTCCATGGTCATTCATGTGTGAGACACAAGGGCTTTATGGGAGGACTTCTGTAGGTCAACCACAAGGGTTCTATGTGGATAGGGAGGAACCAGGTTGGTGAGCGTCCTGTTGCTTCCGCCTTGCTTGACGTTACTACTTCATCGGAAACCTTAACCTCTTGAGCACTACGGTAAGAACACTGAACACGATGGTGCGATCCTAGGGTCGTAAAGTCGTACTCAAGGATCGTATCGTCACGCTCAAGGGTCGTACCGTTATGCTGTAGAGGTTAAGACCAGCTGATGGTTATCCTGTCACATCATATGACAATCCAACTCCAGTCAGTCAGTCAGTCAGTCAGTCCTCCCTACTCTGCCCACTAACGGTGATGACCATCTCTGACAAACGTTACCTAATATAACCATTGCCTTATGACGATAGAGTTACGGATACAAAGTTGGTCGGGGCTTCATCTTGATTTATTGAACCCCAGCCCGTGGGTACAAGAGGGGCAGGTATGTAGCTGGTCTGTGTTTCTGTTGGAGTTTGCTTTTTCCACCATGTCCACAGAGTCGGCGCAAATTTAAGTGCTGACAGTTAAAGATTACTGTCTCTTCTACAGCGATGCTTCTGTCTCTGCTGGGCTTAAAGCGGAGGTTATTGTTGCGGTAGTGGAGTCATACACATCCTGTCTGCACGTATGGTGGGGACGGTGTGGGGACTGAGTGGTAACACGCTGACTGACGCTCGCCAGTCTGTCTGTTCTCATGGCCACTGAACTTTCCAAGTCATTCACCAGGATGTACTTTTTGCCTCTCCGAAGAGTACCAGAATCTGTACAGACTTGCAAGAGCCGCTTTCCCTCTTTCATAGATAATACTTTGGTTTCTGACCTCGAGAACTGGCTGATTGTGTGAACCATGTCATTCGCTACACCGTGTAATACTCGGCAAGCTACTGCGTCATATGATTACTGTGCGGCCGGTGGCAGCTCTTGAGTACGCTGTTGTGACGTCGTTTTTTTCCCTGTATCGCTAAGCTTTAGAATTCTTTGCTTTTTCATATCTTTCCTGCCAACTATGATCTGCCCCTTTTAAAAACGGCTGGTATCCCATTTCCTCCAAAGCTAAGAAAACTTTTTTTTTCCTTTCCTCTCTTTACGTCTCTATCTCATAAGCCCTCTGTATATTTCATTTAAGTCCTGGTCTCACTGAGGACATTTGTCCGTGACCGGCGCTTACGACGCAAAAGAAGAGGAACATATGAACACTCGCATGAACACACGTCTTGGTATTTATGCATACGTTTATGTCTGATAAATGCAAATACATGAATGGAAAATATCTATACATTCATATACCTGATGAATACCTGGCTTATGTATACACCTATATTCTTAAGATATTGAAAATAACATTTGGTATAGGAATATCTGTGAAACTAGTCGACATAAACACCTGACAAACTCTGGCCAACGAACGTTAGCCATCTTACCTCCCTAAGCTTAATCAAATTTCAGGAGCCATTATGTTGGACATTCAGAAAAGACTGGTAACTTTACAGGGTACGAGATGATGTTATGACGAAGATTTAATATGACCTAATTCAAATTCTATTTACAATTTAATTCAGATCTCGCGTTGTTGTGTTGTGGTTCGCTTTTATAAAATTTTAGAGTTGCTTTACGACAGTCATTCTCCACATTTTCTTCTCATTTGAATTATCAAGAACCGTATCACGGTATATACTAAAATGATAATAAACAGTGAAAAGGATCAAGACGTAAAGAAGACGATGTGGAGAAATAGCGAAAACGAGAAGAGAAGGGAAGGAGGGGGTGCAGGAGAGAGAGGCTAGACCAGCAGGTCGCTAGGACGTGAGAGGAGGAGGAGGAGGAGGAGGAGGAGGAGGAGGAGGAGGAGGAGGAGGAGAGAGGGAGGCTAAATTTGCGGGTCGATGGGACGTGAACCATTTCACTTAACTGCGGGAAATGGAAGTTCCATCCCAGGCAACAACAGCAGAAGTTACAGCGCGGCCTACAGTGCCCTTAAAAAACCCGTGGGCACTACGGTGCGACCCTTGGGCACGAGGGTACGACCCTTGGGTACGATGGCCTTCCCTTTGATCTTACCCTTAAGGGTCTGCCGGGCCATCGTTCCCAGACACCTTAAGATTGTGCTCAAGAATCGTACCGTCGTGTTCCAGGAGTCAAACATCGGTCATGGCGCGGCTCCCTCACCCGTTAGTCACCCTCGGGGATCACTCGCTAGCCATGCACATCAATC
This sequence comes from Panulirus interruptus, assembly GCA_032273725.1. NCBI lineage: Eukaryota > Metazoa > Arthropoda > Malacostraca > Decapoda > Palinuridae > Panulirus > Panulirus interruptus. Next base: position 5,963 of record JAUTYZ010208407.1, read on the forward strand.
AAACGGGTTCCTCAACGTCTGCTGCCTCGTAAAACTACTACAACCTCCCTTACACAGTCACAGTTATACTAACACTAGACTGGCACTCACTAGCTTCCTCTCTGGTGCTATACCTGAACCCTACAGTTGATTATATTGTTAGACTGACATCGACCCAAGTCCTGACCCAATCCCAGTCTTATACAAGAGGGACCCCCCATGCATGGGTTTACAATATCCTCCGAGTGGTATACCAAGGTCAAGTTGTGTACCAGGTTCGTCTTGCGGGACATCATCCATTGTTGTCATACGCTCGAGACACAGCGAACCATAAACTCACAAACTGATGGACTCACGAAATCAAACATCGATGGCGCCTGAATATTAAAACCTTTCTTGAGTGTTCGTTTGAAGAAAAGGCTGTGTCAACATAGGTTTATCATTTTCATCAATGGTATCTTGACTTACAGAAGAGTATGGATTAGTTAGTTAACGCGGAAAAAAAGTGGAATATGGCGAGCTGCGTAATTCTCAAAGGACTGAATCCATGGACAGTCACGTGGGAGGCTGTGATGTCAGCTTCCACAGCGTCTCGCATTCAGGCACATCTATCAAGCTGCGCCTCGCCAGGCTACCCTGGGGAGAGATGACATGATACCGGCCAGCCCTGACACAGAATGATGGCTTAGTACCCACTGGCCGATGGCGTACACCAACGTCGGGCTGGTGCGCGTCTGTCTCTCCCTCTGTCTCTCCGTCCATCCTAAGTCTCTTCCGACGATACCGTTCTATACTGTTTCAAGCCTTGTGGGCATCCTCAGGCTGACAATAATTCTCACGTCCCGCCACCTCATTATCTGGAAAGCATACATGGATCTCATCGTGGACCAACAAGCCTACTGCCAGCTATGACTGTGCCTTTTCATTCTACCCAAACTATGAAGCTGGACGGGACAGTGTTGCTTACGATGGCGTGTGCCCTCCCAAGGTTACAACACTGCTCAGCCAATCTACGTAGTTAAGGCCTGGCCTGTGTTTGCATCAACGCCTCATAACACAAGATGGAGTTCACAACAAACACCAATTCATCTCCTTCACTTGACATATCTCAGGCACAGTCACTGGTTATGCACACAGGACCCTGCCCACGTTCCCTCTCCCCAGTGACAAACATCTCATCAAAGCGCGTGGAAAAACCCTGTAAGATGCAATTTCCCAGAGTGATTATCTCTGCTTGTTTGGACAGGCCTTAATCTAACGAACTAGCAGTTCTGTTAAATGGTTTCCTGTTTTCTAAGCTGAAGTTTCTCTCTATTGACAAAGAGGAGTAGGAATGTGACTGTTGTTTTATGAGTCTATATATATACAGAGAGAGACTGTAAATATTTCCTCCATTATGGAAACTTAAAATGTACAAGTGTCGTCAAACACATCCTGTTACGGTTGAATGAGACATTTACGCGTCTCTCTCATCACCCACCAGTTTCACCTGTTTCTCACGACAGACTCTTTTTCATTTCATTTTGAGAATGAATGCAGAAAGCACCGCCAGCACTGGTTCTAGCACCCAGGATGTGAAAGCTGCCGTCACGATACAGAGGAATATAATGGAATGCAAACAGCAGCAAACCGCTGGTCCTTTGGAGGCCAGAGATGATAGTGGACGAGATCAAACAAACGACTTAGTTCGGAGAGAGTAGGAAAGCCAGGGGAAAACTTACGGAGAAGAGACAGTAAATATTTCTTACAACGGAGGCACAAGTAACGTCAGGTGAATATTTCAAGGGAAACTTTCGTCTAGTTTGTTTTCAAACATATTCATGGTGTTGCTAGTACATACACTTTTTTGATAAGTCCTTTCATATGTTAAAACTCCTATCAAGGAAAAAGCAATTTGCACCATTCGAGGGAAAACTCTTAAGTACGAGTTTGTATTCATTACTACAGGTTCAGGGTGAGCGATCTAGACATACACATTAGACATCTTCTTAGGCCAAGACTATTGAAGCCTTTGAGAGTTTTAAATAATTGTATCACCTCTTTCTCAAACCAGAGAAATTAAGATTGTATACTGACCTTACACATAGCCTATGTTAGTTTCGGGATCCGTCTAACCCTACAGCTCGGGCTGAGTTTAAGCTGTTGTGATGTCCGCTGGTCGCGAGAGCTGCTGGAGTCCGCGGCCTAACCTAACCTACTTAACTACCATAGCCTGGCTGGTCTGGTACACGGTGTACATAATCATCCAAGGCCATCTTAAGCTTCTCCACTCGACTGCCCACAGCGTTTTTGATGGCTACGAGAAATGTGTTCAGCAGTTTGGGCCCCGAATGTTTAGAGTGCTTTCTCTTGTGCCTGCTGCACCTTCAGTGGCATTATTTTACAGTGTCTTCGTCGCCTCTCGCGCCAATACGAAATTATTTATGAACGTAGGTTGGGAATCTTGCCTTCCAGGATCTTCCATGCGTAAATGATGATCCACCTCTACCGTCTGGCGCTCCAGGCGATACAGCATCATTGACTTCAGTCGTTCCCAGTGGTTAAGATCCTTGACAGCGTCAGTGACTAGCTTCGCACACTTTCTCATTCCGTAATTTCGCCATCCCTGACGAGAGACGTTAGTACGTTCTGTTCATGGCAGTGTTAGTGCCTTCAAGAGCGTTACCATTCTCTTTTTTTTTTTCTCCTCCCTCGAGTCTGGAAGATCTGTGACATCCAGCCCGCCATCTGCTTGGAAGAAGCTTCGCTGTGTTCGCTGAGGGTGAGGTCATCAGGCATTAATACTCCGAGGTCTGTCACTTAGTTCTTTCGAGACAGGATGATGTCTGTTTCTGTCCGGCATTCTGTAATGCTTTTTACTTCATCACTCTCTCCATGGATGATGAATTTAACAGCACCACAGAAGCGTTTAAAAAGTTACGATATTCCGAAGGTCTGATCGTTAAATTGAAAAGGAGAGCAACTGGATTATCAGGGAGGGAGACTTGGACATACTGAAGAAAACGGTGTAAATAAGGAATAAATGACAGTTCTATAACTAAATATATCATTCAAAAACTCCTTGTTACATATCAGATAACGCTTCAGAATCCGATCACCGCGGTGGGGACAGGCCTGGGGGAGGAGAAATATGGGAGGGCAGGCCTTTGGAGGAGGAGTGTGGGAGGGTAGGCCCTGGGGAGGGTAAGCCTGGGGAGGAGTGTGAGAGGGAAGCCCCCGGGGAAAGCAGCCCTGGGGAGAAGGAATGTGGGAGGGCGGAGCTGGGGAGGCGAAGTAAAGGCCTGGGGGGGAGCAGTGTATGAGGGCAAGCCTGGGGAGGAGCAATGTGTATGTGGGGAGCCCTGGGTCTACGGCCGGGGGCAGCAGAGGGCGCCACTATGACCCCTCTGTACCCGACCCAAACCTATAGCCAGTTGTCGTCAAGAGAAAACAGATGACATACGACAAGGTGGAGCCGCGCCCATTGACAGTAACGAGAAGAACCAGGGAATTATGCCAGCGTTCAGGAAAAGGGACGGTTCATTGACCGCTGTGTGAATACCGTCGTGTGGCGGCACGTGTGGTGGTGGTGGTGGTGGTGGTTCACCTCAGCAGCGTCAGCAACAACACAGGAAGTCATTGTGTTGGAGGCGCCCCACCTGACACTGTCAGTCACCCACCGCCCACCTCCTGACAACACCAACGCCTTCCCCAGTTACAAACTACTTAAGAATAAAAATAATTCTTAGGCGCTCCACATTTGCCACGTTCCTCAGCCTCAATGATAATCATTTCTCAGGATTCTTTTACCATAAACTCTATTTACGGTGACACATACTGCCCTCGACTGCATACGCTGCAGGTGTACGATTCAACAGAGGTTTGGCTTCAACACAAGTAGTACGATGTCTCTGGTAACATGTCAATGCACAAGAGGCAACTGTATTATATGTAATCTATAAACATAGATCTTCCCCAGTCTATTCCAGGAAATAAACATCAAGAAAACTTAGAAAATAAAGACACAAACGTCTTTACTGGTATTACACATTGGGGTCGGCTGTCAGGGTCCGGCTACGCAGTTTCATTGATGATGTTTCTCGGGTGTATCCAGCCAGCCTCGCTGATGACAAACGGACCAGAGCCGGGGTGCGTACCCCTCATCCTCTCTACTATCCCTTCAGGGACGGCATTAGTACTATTCCTAGAATATGATAGTCTGACCTTTGACCTGGTCCTTAACAGTCAGGTCGAGAGGTCTGTCCATGAAACCCCAGAGTCGCAGAGCTTCGTGCTTATGGAACAGGTTTCTTTTTCTCGTCTTGAGGAAAAATAATACATCACCAGACGAGGCTTTGTGGCTATCAATACAGTGACTATCTATCATTTCTATGTCATGTTCCATGACTGGACTATGCCACACAACATCACATTAGGTTCAGATCATACTATCACGCAGCAGAGTGATGGTCTGTGTTGGGGAAAAAGAGGGAAATTTAAAAGTCAGCAGATCGGTGACGAATTCGAGTTCTCAAGTACGGCCCACACACTCACACTTATCAACGCTCAGGCACGCAAACACTCTAGGGCGGTTGCACACCCTAACACACCCACATTAACGCTCAGTCACGCACTCTGCGAC
>JAUTYZ010208518.1:0-10561 GCA_032273725.1 Panulirus interruptus
ATATGTAAAAATAAGCTTAAATGTAAAGAATAACAAAGTGTAAGCAATCTAAATTGCCTAAATTTTGTTCAAATGAGCTTGTAGAGCAATGTTTGATGGGGAGGAGAGAGAGTAACTAAAGAAAAAGTACTTATTTTGCTTTAGTGCCCTCACCAGAATGGTCTCCCACACACACAAAAAAAACAAAGAAAAAAAAAAAAAAGCCTAAACTTAACCTCGGAGAAATGAAAATCTTGTGGTGGTAGCGTATTGGTAAAGGGTAAGCGCCAAAAACATCATGGTGTTGTTGGCATGTCTCCTTGCCTACCATGGTATTATCAAATGCAGTTTCAAGTATACATGCCCAAGAAAATGGATACCATTTTACCAACCATGGCGTGTAGTTCTGAGTATTTGTGGTATTTTTTCCACCCGTCGGGCAAGTATTGCAGAGGCTGCAGGCTATTTATTTTTGTAGCCAAGCAGCCATCCATCTTATTAACAGAAGCAGAGGCTACAAACCCTCCCAAACACCTGTCTCTATCCTATAGGAAATACTTTATACACAGAGATTAATCAGAATTATTAAAGAGAAAGGTAAGTGTGGGTCTCTACCACTAATGGTATATAAAACCTAGAAATATGCTGAAATATACCAGAACACAATGCATGCCATTGAAATTACCAAATCTGTGTTCAAGTGAGCTTGTAGAACAATGTTTGATATTGAATACAAAAAGATTTGTAGCAAGTCAAAAACAAAACTTACTTTGCCCACCAGATTGGTCTTCTGATCATTGAAATACATCTTGATCACTGAAATAATGAAGTACATTGATTTTTTTTTTTTCAAACAAAGAACATCATATAAGAATAATATAAAACCAAAAGACAAGTTTTAAAGTCCTCAACTTACCAAGGGAAAAATATGAGAAACTTGTGGTGGGAGTGTATTGATAAAATATTTATCAATGTGGTGAAAAAAGGGTGAACATCAGCACTTAAAATTTGCCGAAATGTACCAGAGCAACACGCTGTATACCAACCAGCTTTCCAAGAAAGGTATATTCAAATGAACTAGTAGAACAATGTTTGATACATAATGAAAAGTTTGGTAGCCAAACAAGAAAATTGTTTGGGCTTAGAGCTCTTGCCAGATTAGTCTCTCAAACTGAAATAAGTCTTAAATGGTGAAATAATTAAAAAGTTTTTTAAGCAACAAAATAACATTATAATAATAATATGTGGCAGAAGCAGAGGGGACAAGGAGGAGGAGGAGACAAAGCTGGAGACATGCTGTTAGTGGACTGAATCAGGGCATGTGAAGTGGCAGGGGAAAACCATGGAAAGGTGTGTGGGGCCTTGTGGATAAGGGGCTGTTCTCTCAGTGTATTGCACAGGGCATGGATGTGAATGAATGCAGTATTTCTCTGTCTATTCCTAGTGCTACCTCCCTAATGTGGGAAACAGCAGACAGGTATGAAAAAATTACAATAATACTAATGATAGTAATAATAATGATAATGATGATAATAAAACAACCAAGAAACAAGTGATATAGCTGTCAACTTACCCTGGGATAGATATAAGAAAAAACTTGCACTGGGAGTGAATTGGTAAGATGTCACACAAACATGGTGAAAAAAGATTGGACATCAGCACTAAAAATTATATGAAATATCCTTGAATAACAGTGATTACTATCCAGATTGCCTAAGATGTGTTCAGATGCACTGGTAGAACAATGTTTGATATAAAATGAGAAGAGTTTTGTGGCCAGACAAAGAAAACTCGGTTATTTCACGTTAGTGCTCTCGTTAGATCCGTCTATCTATCCATCTATATCTTTGACGCTTCAAGGGGGTGGCCACAGTAATAGAGTCTCCCAAATTCAGGAATACCTCTTAGATACAGAATAATTAAACTGAAAAAAATGTCCGTAATATGAAATGATAAAACATCACATAAGAATGATAACCAAAACAAATTATATATTCCTTATCTTACCCAGGGAGAAATAAAAGACTTATGATGGAAGCAAATAGTAAGATTGTTATCTTACCATTTGCTGCGAATGTCAAGATAATTATTGTACTATTTGCTCCTTCCACAAGTTTTTGATTTCTCCTTTGGTAAGTGTAAGAGTATGTCACATGTTTGTTGGTTGTTTTATCATTATTATTATTATGTGATTTTTTTTTCCATTTCATAGACAATTTCTTTTTGTTTGTTTAATATTTTGGTACCTAAGAAATGTGAAATTTTTGGTATAGGGAAGATCGGGACTTTTTTGCCCCCTAATGAATCTTTTCTTTTTTGATATCCAACATTGTTCTATGAGCTCATATCAACACAACTTTAGGAATTTGGATGTTATTCATTGTGTTATTCTGGTAAATTTAGGCTCATTTTGAGTGTTGACATTTGCCATTCTTCCACCAAATTTATAGCATTCAATCGCATTTGATCTAATGAATAGTATTTTCTCTTTTATAAGCCACAGGCATTACTTTATTAGTATATTATCACTTTATCTTGTGTTCATAAAACTATAGGGGTTAACTGAGTGAGTGTGGTCAAGACTACGTTGGTGACTGAACTAAACAGAAATCTGCAGAAAAGTGCTGTGCATCCTAACTGCACTAAATGGTTAAATGGCACATTTAATGAAAATTATACTGAACTATATTTACAGCTTAATAATGAAATCATGTTAACTGAATGAGATTTATTTGATGAATTACTTTACTTTGTGCCCTTAGATATGGCCTCTAAGCATAAAGCTAGTGATGTGAGTTGTGTTATACCAAGGAAGGCAAGGAAAGTGAGAGTATTTAGAGCATGTGCCTTGCACATGATGAGATTGCAACATCTGATAGAAGGAATTTTGGTGATAGTAGGCCAACAGTGTGAACAATAAAGAGTAATGAATTGGCCTTTTGTGTGACGTAATTGGTTGCCTGATTTTTAGGAATATAGAGGCCAAGCGCAGAGCAACAGGTATGATGTACTGCCATTGTTCTATACAGTATTATTTTTATTTCTTTTCTGTACAGTTTTGTACATCATTTCTTTATACTTTTGTGAAATAAACATCTTGTTTCTGTGTTATGAAATGCTGGTTTTTAATTGCGAAGTACTCATAATAGGACTTAAGGTACATCTCTCAAGGGTCACACCTCCAAAACCCTATTTCTCATAAAGCTATCATCTTGCCAACCGTGATTTTGCCAACTGTGGGGTTTTCAAAGAACATAACCCCTTCATTAGCAAGGGACCTCTGTACTGTACTACCATAAGGCATCCTTATCATTAGACTTGTGCATGGACATCAAACAAATGATATAAATTATTATATGAGTTTACACTACAATACATATCACCGTACTGTAAATAGATCCATCATTAAAAGAAAATTAACAGTGAAAAATGGGAATATCTTCAGTATCTGCCTCGGGTAAATCAGTTATGCTGAAGAATAGGAGAAACATGAAAATTCGGTTCGTATCCATATTTACTAGATAACAGCCATTTTGGGCTTTAGATGTTAAGGACAGTGAACATTTTAGGGTGTGAAAAGTCACCAAATTATTATCATTTAGAATCTACAGTGTCAGGTATATAAGCAAGAATACTTATTTCATTGTGCTGACTATATGCTTTGGATACATTTGTGTACATTACGTTAAAGAAGGTGTGTTTGAGAGCATTGCATCATGTTTCCATTGGTGCATCATATTGCCACCAAAAATTAGCTGATACAGATATATATCATACTGTTACACCACTGCTTGCCACCCTTTTTTTAGTATGGTGTTTTATAATGCAGACTCTTCTTTATAAGATAATGCCTTTGATCTGTTCAGATGATAGGTAAATTAGATCTCTGAAAAATAAGATTAGATAACTCTACATAGCACTCACTTCCTCCTCAGCAAGTGGGCACTTAGTACTTGCTAGACATGAGCTAAATTGACTTAGTGCATCCCACCACACACCTAGTGTAAGATGGGATGTCTGTATATGTGTATACTTGAAGATATGACACTTACATAAGGTTAAGAGGAAGAGCAACACAAATATTATTCCAAATAATAATCACATTGTGAGGGTTAACTAGCAGCTGACCTTTCCTTGCCAGAGCAGCAGCATATGTAGTTATATAAAACTTAAGCCATCATACATTTTGACCTGTCAGCTCAATGAGATGAAACTTAGGCATGGGGAAGTAAGGTATGTGCAAATAGGAAGAGGATAGGGGGACTGGTTCCATATGAAGATGGGTCTGTGCTAGGGGTTTTTGACACCACCATGACTATAATCTGTTTATGGATGAGGTGGTGATGGAGATGAATGCGAAGGTTTTAGGGAGAAGGGAAGGACTACAGATTGTCGGTGGTGGGGTAGCCTGGGAGATGAGTCAGTTACTGTTTGCTGATGACACAGCACTGGTGGCAGATTCGAGTGAAAAACTGCCGAAGCTGGTTTCTGACTTCAGCAGAGCATGTGGAAGGAGAAAGTCGAGAGTAAAAGTAAGATTATTTGGTTTAGCAGTGGAGAGAGACTGGCTAGTTGGACCATGAGTTTGAATGGAGAGAACCTAGAGGAAGTGGAGTGTTTTAGACATCTGGGAATGGATGCGGCGGAGGATGGAACCATGGGAGCTGAAGGGCGCCATAGGGTGGGTGAAGGGGATAAGGTCCTTGGCGCCCTGAGAAGTGTATGAAATGAGAGGTCTCTGTCCGCAAGGGCAAAGAAGGGTATGTTTGATGGCATAGTAGTCCGATGGTTTTGTATGGATGCGAGGCGTGGGCTCTAGATAAAAAAAAGTACGGAATAGAGTGGATTTCTTGAAAATGAAATATTTAAGGACAGTAGTGTGAGGACGATATAAGAAACGATAGGGTAAAAGAGACGTGTGGTAGTAAGAGGAGTACGGATGAGAGAGCTAAAATGGATGTGCTAAAATGGGTTGGACAAATGTAGAGGATGAGTGAGGAGAGGCTGGCGAAGAGGGAATACATGTCAGAAGTGGAGAGGACAAGAAAAAGAGGGAGACCGAATAAGACGTGGAATGACAGAGTGGAAGATGCCTTGAATGATGGAGACCTGAAGATGCAGGAGGGTGTGAGGCCTGCACGGGATAGAGCGAACTGTAGTGATCTGGTATACATGGGGAGACGTACTGTCAACAGGCTGAGCCAGGAAATACGAAGCGGTCAGGGGTAAACCATGGAAAGGACTTGTGGGGCCTGGTTTTGGATAGGGGGCTCTGGCTTCGGTGCATTATACATGAAAGCTAGTGTGTGGATATGAACAAAAGAGGCCGTTCTTTGACTACTGGTGCTGCCTAGTTATGCGAGAAAGGGCGAACAGGTATGAAGGAAATGAATAATCATACTTATGAATAATAATTATAATAATGATGATTATAATGATAGGTATCCATTGTCAGTGACCAAAAACAAAGGAAAGAAGAAACCTTCCTACTATATAGGATTGGAAGAACTTCAAGCAAAGTTATCAGAAGACATCCAGTACTAAAGAAAACCATATTATACCCTTTGTTGTTCCCGGAGGCAGAGGCAAGAGCAAGAGATAGTAAAGTGCAGCAAACATTGTACGAGCCTTTCCTTCCCTACAGCAAGCAAGGAAGTTCTGCAGTGTGCTTACTGGAAGTTAGAACTCAGGAGCCGAAATTGATTTGAACAAAAAAGTCTTCCACTGGGAAATTATATATGTATATGTATTTTCCTTAAGAACAGGCAGGAAGAAGTGGTTGAACGGACTCTTGCAGTGGTAACAAAAAAGGTTTTGTTCTGTTTTGCTAATGAACTTTGCCCGTCTGTTTCAGCCTTGAATTTATACTCTGACTTGCTATAACTGGCTGATACAGGCTTTCAGAGTTATCTGACCCTTTGACAACTTGAATACCTGTATAAGATCTTCTGAAAACGTTCTCTTTTGCAAGTGGAATTCCTCTACCTCGTGTGGCCGGTATCCATGAGGGAAGGATATTCTTTCTTTGTTCCTCCTGGCTGCCATTTTAGTAATTTCGCTTCTGGACATTGTATTTATTCCACCTGTGCTTCAGTATGGTTGGCTCTTTCTTCCTAAAGGGGAAAAAGCCCGAATTATCGCCTGGAAGCAAGAAAATGTGGGTAGACGTGAGATTTCTAGGCGCACTGGGCACTCAGAACACCCGATCAGGCGGCTGCATCTTGCAACACCTTATCAGTGCCACGCCTCATTCAGACCAGGACGCTATGGACCCAAAGCATGAACCTTGAATACTTCAGGAACCTTGCCAATTCCATGTCCAGACGTCTGCAGATGGTACTCAGGGCCAAAGGAGAGATGACAAAGTACTGAAATGTAAGTGTGACATTGCCTTTGAAAATATATAGGGCATACAAGGTTTTTTGCAGCCACTTTAGCAGGTGACTTTATGATAAAGCAACAGGATGCAGAGATTTTGTTGGAATGGCAGGGCTAGCGCTTAGTGCTCATCACACGTCCTGCTTATTGAATACTACTATTTCTCTTGACCACCATTCCTCCACCATAGTTAACAATTTGAGGTTCATTTGGAAGAGACTTCAGCCTTGAGTCTAACCTTCTTTTAAATGCTTCTGGAGTCACTTCACGCATGTTTCTTTGTTTTCCTGGTATTGCATTAAGTAACCTTTTAGATTTTCTTGCCAAGCAGTCTAATATTTTCCTCTGATATCTTTGTAGTTATTCCCAGGTTCTGTATCTTCCTTGCTGAGTTGCTTTTAGGTTTAAAACGTTGCTCTTTATGCCTTTTCTTTGCTGCAGTGCATATATGATCATGTATCTCTCATTTCTTCATTTTAGACCATAGGTTCATGTTTCAGCTGCTAATGGTATAGCTCAGATGCCACAGACCATCAGTTTTGCTTATAAAGTGTGTCTTTCTAGTTTGTTTATTACCACGTGCTTTGCTGGTGACCATGCAACACAGCAGTGTTCAGTTTTACTTCATACATTTTCATACTGCTCATAATTTGGCTTGAGAGATTTATCTTATCAACATTTTCCTTGAATTCAAATTTTTCATATGGTAACTCCCAGATCCTTGACATTTATTTCACTCTTATTTCTTTCCCTTACATTAAGTCACTGATATATTGTAAATTGTTTTAAGACCTACATGTTCAAAATTTATCCTCATTAAATTCCATTAGGTTCTCTTCCACCCATTGGTATGTAGTATCTGGGTCTCTTCAGAATTTTTATTGGTCTTCTTCAAAACCCACTGTTTCATTTACTCTTGTATCATCTCCAAAACACCTGACTCTGAAGTACTCTGGTTTATGTCCTTATCTATGTCTGATATCATTGAAGCTAATACTCCTCCTTGTGAAACACCAGAAAGTGCATCTTCTTTAGCAGACTTGGTTCCGTTTGCAACCACCCTGAATTTTCTGTTGGCTAGAAATTCTTCAATTTAATCTTGTCACTTTCTCCAATGATATTCCATAGTTTCCCTTGTTAAAGGCTTTGGCAAGATCCAGAAAAACAGTGTCCATTCTCTTTCCTTGCATTAGAGTTTCACACGTTATAATGAACTAGTACTGTTGTTGCTTTCACATACTTTACCAGGTATAGTCTCTTGCTGCCCTTTGTTTAAGAAGCTGTTGCTGATAAGATGTTTCACTATGTGTTACTTTATTACACTCACAAATACTTTAATTGTCTGCAGTGTTAGATTGACTGGTCTTTATTGCCATTAGTTTGGATCCCCCTTATTGTTTTGGTCTTATGTACGTGTCACTTTGTGTCTGTCTTCTTTGTTGGATTGGTCTGTGCTCTGTCCCAAAAGCATCATGAGAGTTTTTGCGGTTCTCTCTCTCTCTCTCTCTCTCTCTCTCTCTCTCTCTCTCTCTCTCTCTTTTAGAAATACATCTGGGATTCCATCAGGTTCTGGTGCTGAATTCTGTCTTAAGTTGATCAGTTGCTTTGATTATGTCACTTTTGGATACATATATATCTGAAAGGGCACATTTGTCTTAGGCATTGAATATTTTGTCGTCAATGTCTTCCTTCACTCATATGATAATTGCTGCTGTATATTGGTTGATTAACATTTGGTGGATTCTGTTCAGGTCATTTTCATAATTGTCATCTCCTGTAAGAGGTCTGATCCATGATTTTTTTGTCCTTTGTTATGTTCATGTTTGCAAATAGAACTTTTGGACATGGATCCTTGCTTTGAATTTCTTTCTCCCCATTAATTTTCTGTTCTCATTTATGTGCCTTCATCAAGTCTCTGTAATCATTTCTTATTTTTCTTTTAGTTTTTCTTCGTTATCTCTGTTTGCTTCACACTTTGACATTTTTTACTGAACATTCAGGAGGGTGAGAGGCATGTGTAGGATAGAAGGAGCAGGATCAGTTTGGTATGTTGGCGGGGGCAATGTGCTGTCAGTGGGATAAACAAGGGTATGTGAATCTGCTAAGACAAATTGTGGAATAGCCTGTGGGGCTTGGCAATGGATGATGGGTGCATTATACAAAGCATGTTGCTGGAGAGTAGATCTTTGCAAATTAGGTCATTGTGTTTATTTTCTTGATGCTACCTCACCTAGGCACTAGAAACAATAAGGCTTAAAAAGAATTGTCTTGTTAACATGTAATAATAAGAAGTATAATGCATTAATAAAAACTGTAACAAGAAATAAGCTGGTAGGTAGGTATGAGTAGTTGCTAGGAACTTTAGGTAGGAGCCTCTGGAAACACTCTGTTAGAGTTGCCCTCTGTCAGAGGCCTGTTAAGGAAGAGGCAATAAATGCTAATACGTGGCATTGGAGTTCATCAGAAATGGAGACTCTTTTGCCATGGCCACTCCCTTGAGGGAGTTCCCAGAGGGAATGGACATCATAGACAGAGATAGGTAGATAGTAAAAGAGCCAGGTGGATGTGTTTCTTATAGGTAGTTATAAAAGATCCAAATGGATGAGTTTCCCCATAGAAGGGAGCCTTGGGGTGAGAAGGTGAAGTAAGGTTTGGAAAAGTGGAACATATCTCTTCATGCAAGTAGTATGACTGAATTTTTACATTTCTTATATCTATACTGATGGCAGGGATAGTGTGTTCCTTGCATAAAATTAATGAGGGTAAGCTGAAATTCATTACTTTCTCTGTAAGCTTAGTTTTGGTTTTCCTTTTCACTTGTCCATTGCTGTACTTGTTGATATATTGATCTTTCTTTTTATCCTTGTCAGCTGTTGTGTTCCTCAAAGTTCCTTTCTATCTTCTACCATCTTCCCCTCCTTTTTCAGGGATTTTCTCTTGACCTGTAATCTGATTCAATCCCATGCTTAGCTCAACTCAGTACTCCTGTACTCCCTTCAGATAGTAACCATTTCCTCTCACTTGTTGTGTTCCTTGCCTTACATTAACTATTTCCCCAAATGCAGATGTGGGCATCATACCAATGGGAAAGAAGAAATTGAGTCAAATTCACTGATTTTAAGATGCAGCTTCTTCCTTATTTCTTTATAAAACTTCAGACTTTCTTTTTTTTGATGGGTTTGCTGTTCAACTCCTTGATCTGTCAGTATCCATGGTATCAGTTCAACATTTGATATGAAAACTCCTCATCTCAGAAATAGTTTAATTTGTCTGCAAAATCTTTTCCGTTTGTCAATGTATTTCTCTTCAGAACAGCTACTTACACTATGCAGAGCGTTCATTTGTCTCTGTATGGAGTATTGCGAATACATTTAGGGAGATCTCACACCTTCCTTTCCAATAGAGTTCACTCAAAAGCAGCTTGTCTCATTAACTTTCCCTCTTTCACATCTCAGCTTGAACCTTTTCTCTCTGCTGCAATATTGCTTTTCTCTCCTCTTTTACAGATACTGCTTTGGCTTCTGCTCTCAAGAGTTTGCTACATGTATGCCTCTTCTGGGTAGGTCAGACAGCACCTTACAGGTCACTTCATCACACAGATATTGTGTGTGCTTTGGTAAGGAAAAAAAAAAGAAGTAGATAGCAATTATTATTTGCTGTCTCTTAAATCAGGTAGCATTAATCACTTGCCTGTAAATCTGGCTATATGCAGGGCTAACTCGTCATAAACCACTTATGGTATTTCCGGTTTGGCAACGGCAGTATGCATATTGTTAGTGTTGCACAATTGTAACTGCATATGTATACTTCCTCCTAACTCCATTAGCTGGTTTTTTACCCCGCTTTTAAAAGTTAATCCAGAGCCTGTAAGGACAGAAGGTGATACCTCATAAGCTTGACCTTGGGGTTAAATGTGGTCATTTATGGTGGGAATATGCAGCTGGTTGAGAAATCCTCTCAGAAGTTGCAAAGAAGCTGAGGAGAAAGGAAAGAATAAGCTTTTGGCAAAAGAAAAGAGAAATGGTGATAAGGAATGCATAATTTAAATGAAGATGCATATGTTAGTGAGTGGACTTTTTGGTCATTGGTTATCATTAGATTATGTGCTAATTGATTGGCATGCAAAGGACCTTTCTCTCTCTGTTAAACCTTCCTCTTTTTCTATTCACTATACCAACATTCGTGGTCTCTCTAGTAACCTCTC
>JAUTYZ010208628.1:0-10558 GCA_032273725.1 Panulirus interruptus
CATTTATGCACAATCAAAATCGAAGATCTTGGGGGGGGAAACAAAAAGCCTTGTCAAATAATAATCTCAATCTATGAATAAAATTAAAAGCCTTAATACTTTTGAAACAAGAACTTCCAAAGGTCTAGATACTTTTGGAACAATAAATCAACCAGCACTCTAACTACTTTGGAACAATATCAACCAGAACTCTCACTCCTTTCAGAAGAATGACTTCCAAAAGTCTACATACTTTTGGTACAATAAGACCCAGCAGTCTTAAAAGCCGTTGTGACCCCTCATCTCATATTAATTGATCTTTCTGTTGCTTACTGGCCCACACGTGTTGTCCTTGTTGAGCATCACCACATATTAATTGATGTCTCTCTTCCAGTATAAGCTATTCGTATTTTACTTGTTAACTATGTCCCATTTTGACCCTCACCACGAATGTGTTGACCTTCCTAGCCCATTGTGACCCTAACCTGTCATACTTGTCAATATATATCTACCCAGCTGCTATCCCCGAGCCTTAACTCGTAACTAACTACCGTGATGCTGTGGTCTCGACACCAATTACGATAGACTTATGATGTCTGAGAGCTGAATACACTAGGTCTTCAGCTGTGTCCGGGCCCTTTAAGTGTAAATCTCTCCGCGTCCATTGGAAAAACCGTGCACTAGAATGTATTTCTTAATGTTATTGTGTCATATGGTACAGCATGTGCTGCCATCTGCCGGATCCGGTGGTAATCAGAAACGTAACCAGCGCCTCTTCCTGGAAACACCTCCAAAATGGCAACAATAATTCCTGTTTATCTGCATTTTTTTCCATAAACCAGGTAACATATGGATGTTATAACATGGCCTTATAATTCATATGGAAATGTGTAGGGGATTGACCGTGTTTTGAGTAGAATTAAAGACGGGGTAAGCAGGTACCCACCCGGCAAGCGAGTATACACGGGTTTCCCTTTAAACTCGGGTTTCGTCCCTTTAAATTATACCCCTTTTTTGCCCAAGCCATTATGAGTATGTAGTGGACGAAGATACTCGCTTCAGACGAAAAAATATAAGCCGAGGTGTGGGCCTGTGGATCTTAACATGGAGAAAACCCTAATTCTGTATTGGGAAACAGTGAAAAAAATGAGCCAATCCCTAGAGACAGTACTGCCCCAACCACAAGCTTTTCCCTGGCACTTAATGATAAGAATTGTTGCAGTTGAAATCAATTGGTATGCTAGGATTTGCCATCCAGGATTTAGGACCAGTATGTAAAATTATGTTTCACCATTGCTTCTCACATATGTACACAGAAGCTCAAAAAAAACCCACACATATGCACATGTATTTTTGTATACATGTATCTTGGGGTCACACCTGCCCAAACACTCAGTCATGTTATATTATTTTCTCTATTGAAATCAATTTGTCTTAAGATGACACTTGTTTATGCTTCTGTACATTAAATGCCACTGTACTGATATGATTTTTCGCTTTATCTCTTGAAGAGATAAAACAGTTGAGAAAATGTTAATGGGTTAGACAGTTTTAGGAACTTGAGTGAAATATGCATATAAATGCTCACTTTAAAGTATATTAACCTCCTTTGTATATACGTAAAGACTGCTCGTTTAATATGGCCTTTTTTATTGTTCCCTCATTTGTTGTGGTATTTCCCCTTTTTTGTATTCATTTTTCAGCTGCAGTTAATTCATAATTAGTTATCTTCATTATTACTCACTCACCCGTATTCCTTTTGGACCATCTGATTTACTCATTGCCACTTATCATCATTATTCAAACTACCTGTTTCCTCTGCTCGTGCATCCCTAATATTTGTTGTCCATTCATATTACTTGTGCCATCCCATTTTTTGCTCCCCAGCTACACTGGTTATAGCAAATAGTCCATGCAGTAAAGATGATATGGTAAATGTGTTTGAAATTTTAAGATTTAAGCATCATATCTTTATGTGGAAAATGGCCTGTGTCTTTGAAAGTTTATGAAGATTATTGTATGATGCATTTATTAATAAGTACGCAAATGATGATTTATAATTTTTAGTTATATCTTGGTTGTACTGAAATGTTCGAAATACATATTCTTGGGGACGAATATTTGTTTTGTTGGAATTCATGTATATGGTTATTGAATGGGGTACATAAAATGTGTTAGAATAGTAAAACATAAATCTGAGTATGTGTATATTCAGCAAGGTTGGTTATTATCCTGACCTAAATTTAGTCTTTATCGTAACCAAACTGAAGTGCAATTAATGTTTATCTGCTATTCAGCGTTTTTGTTTTTGAAATTATTTACCATTGTTGCAAATGCATTTTGTTTTGCAGCCTGCAACGATCCCACAGGGTGTCATCGACATGAATCGGGTGCTGGAAGTGTCGCAGGCAGAGGATGTTACGGGTAATCAGTTCAGCCTTGCCATTACTGCCCCAGACAGAGTTACCTTCATTAAGGGAACCTGCAGAGAGGAGTCACGCTGGTGGATGGATGTCCTCTCTGTACTGCCTCGGACCCAAAAGGTTGGCTAGTTTTCAGTTGCTTTAACGTCTGTTTCCTACTTGCATTAGAAGGTGGTGGCAGCTTTAAGGGTTCATCTTCATCTCTTACCCTGAAAACTTTATGTAAATTTTTTCCCTCTATGCATCTCCCCAGTGGTACAGTAGTCAAAATTTTGAGTTCTGATTGTGACAAAAATTTTCACTGGGAGCGTGTCAGAGTTGTGCATTTTCATTGTGATTGTTTTACGATTCTTTGCAAAGGAGACAGGATAGAGATGGGTTGATTACAAGGTACAGCCAGCTATCATGGATTGTAATGGAAGCTACTACAGTTATTGTTATATGTGTGGATGATACTGATATGTTGGCTGAATCAGAGGTGAACTTGGATAGAGTGTTAAATCACATTGACGGTGCCTTTAGGTGTTGGATGTTAAGAGTAAATGTCAGGAAGAGCAAGTTTCTTGCATTTAAAAGAGATAAACAACCATAATGTAGTATCAGTTTGAATGGAGAAGAAATTGTCATTGCTGATGAGTTTATGTGTTTGGGAATGTTGATGAGAAAAGGATATTGTAGTGGGAAAGTAAAAGCTGATAGAAAATGAACGGAGGTGAATTGTTGGTTCACAGTGAGCTCTTATCATAGTGTGACATCACTTTGAATGGAAAAGAAATAGACGTTGCTGATGAGTTTACGTATTTAGGAATGGTGATGAGATAAGGATGATACTAAGCTGACAGGAGAATAAAGGAAGGGTTCACAGAGAACTCTGGTTAACGGGGAGAACTTAGTTTAGTTTGTGCAAGCAGCTTGCATGTTAGGGTGCTTATCGCAGCTCTTATGTTGGATATAAAACTGTATTATCTAAGTACCAGACACGTTAAAAGAACAAGAGCAGTAGAGATGGCTAACGTAAGATTTTATGGCTATGTAGGATGTCTGGCATATGATAGAGGAGGGAGTAAGTTATGATAAAGTATGGTTGAAGGAATGAGGAAGAAATTTCTTCTTGAAAGAAATGAACAAGTACATTTAGTGAAATATTAAGGACTAGAAGTATTATCAGATGAGGATGCCAGGGGAATAATTACCAATTGTGTACAGTTCAGTGTGTGTGAATGAAGTTGAAAACAGAGATCTCATTCTTAAATGAATCATCTTGGTGTTATGTGGACAAATAAGAAGCACTGACTTGATGTGCAAGCCTTTTTAGACTTAAGGATATTTGACTTAGTCGAGGATGTGTAGGTGAACTGAGAGGCTGTATGCATGTAACCCTCTTCCATGTGTATAGAAATAGTGTTAAAAGATGATAGATGTTTACATATAAGTTTTCACACAAACCATTGAGCACAGTGTTTGCCCATTGATACCTGTTTAAGGTTGATAATTCAGGTATAACTTCAGTAATCTGGGAAAGGGGTTAAATGTATTTTGTTGCCTGATGCCACTTCATGTATAGTTGAGGTTCCTTATCATCTTGTTACCAAAAGAAAACTTGTGAATTTGTACTAGTCCACTTATGATCATAAATACAATTGTGAAGTAAGCTACAGTACCATTGTTATCTGTATTTGTCCTTCCATCTTTGAAGCAACAAGGTCGACACAAGCGAAACGCAACCTTCCCAGGAATCAAGTCCACAACAATTCTGAAACAAAACATGGTGCTCCAATCTCCATCACCAACACTAGGTAGGTCATTCAGTCATTACCTTGTATCGTAAGATTTCTTACTGTACGCGTGAGACAATTTAAGAATGTACTGCCATTGTATGTGAAGTGAGTAGCTTCTTTAACCGTTTTGAAAGTTTGACTTATGTATTAAGTGAGCATCCACCAGAATTGGTGTCATGATTGTCTTCCATTTGTGCTTCATTCACGCTTGATCTGATTGTAGTTTGTCAGGTTGATTCTTTATGGCTGGTAAATGAATGTTACAGAAGCTAATTGATCATTGCTTAACTTCTTCTTTCCAAAGCAGTACAGTAATTACATAATGATTTGGGCCACATTATATACATTAATTTGCTTGAAGTTTTGCTATCATTTTGAGCTTAGATTATGTTGTTTTAATGTTTTTCATTTGCTGTGATTTTTATTGCTAGCTTTGCAAGTTGTCAAGTAATTTTGTCATTGCTATTTAATGGAAAGTGTTTGTAGAAATTTTGCTGTGGTGTCATATGAGACTTGCTTATTTTAGTTTATTTGCTTGTACCTCCCTTTCACTCAACCCACCTAGCACCCACAACTTTCGAGACACCAATAGGGCAACGGGTGAGATTTCACAGCTGTACCACCGACCCGTTAGGAGGGCGACCCCCTCCAACCCCTGCCATGGACATTGATGAAGATGTTTTTCCCACCAAGGACTCAGCTCCTAACTCATCCATGCCTCCATCAAATCAAACACCTACTTCCTTGTACCACTCCACCCCTCTCTCTTCCCTCCCTCCATCAACCAGGATGCTGAGGGATGAACACAAGGAAAACACACCACCATATTCTGAAGGTAGGGTAATGTTTTTTTGTGGGAGGAAATGTGATTATACTCTCTGATCTGTTTGCATTTCGTTCCTAGTGGTACTTTCCTTGTTTTATTTCGTATGAATGAAAATAGTTACTGTGCGTAAAAAAATGTATTAAGGAAATGCATTGAGTACTTCTGGTACTCCCATAAAACTGATAATTCTCATATCTACGATTTCAGATTATACAGATAATCCACCCACCTCAGAATCACCACCAACACAGGACAAGCTAAGTCACAAGTTTCGGACCCGCCGTGTAATCAAACGTGAAGCTCGAGGCCTCACACAACCTAGGAGTAAGTCGGAGATGTCGGCCATGTTCCCAGCTAGCCTGCCGTGTTCCATGACTGCTCTGAGTCGTGGGCCCCATTCCACCACTGTAAACTCCACCACATCCCCATACTCCTCTGGGGATACTACCATTTCCCCTTACTCTTCTTCTGGTAGCACCATTACTACCCCTTACACCTCTAGTGGGAGCACTACCACTTCCCCATACTCCTCCTCTGGATGCACCACCACTTCTTCAATCTCTAATTCTGTGGGTTCTCAGTCTGTCCTACCTTCTACGCCTCCTTTGGTGGACCCTCTAACATCCTTGGAAGGACGCAGTATTCACCGTGCTGCTGTTGCTCTAACCTCCTCTATTTCCTCTCTTTCTTCCTTAAATTCTTCTTCCACTAACTCTTCTGTTGGAATGAACTCCTTATCTTCCTCTGTTGATGGTATTGGGGGTGGTGGCGGTGACAGTGGTGGTGGGCCATCATCACTTCGAAGCCTTGATTCAGGCGTGCATGTCCCCACTAGACCCCATGCCCGCACAGCGCCAGACAAACCAGGTGTGTGTGGAATACTAACTAGCACAATTTCCTCACATTACAAGAACACTTAGAACTTGTTTATTTTTTCATAATATGGTAGTAACACTTATTTACAATGATTATTATAACTTAGCATTCTAGATCTGCTTCTGTGCAAGTGTGAAAAAATTTCATAGTTTTGATTGTAAGCTTTCTTTCATTCTGTTGTGTGTGTTTGCCATTTCTTAAGTGAACTAGAACAGGTGATCGAGCATTAGAGGAAAAAATCCTTGATTGGTTCCTTCTTTTGTCCCTTTTGGAAAATAATAATAGAGGGAAGATTTTTTTTTGCCCCCAGTCCCACCCCTTTCAGTTGCCTTCTACAGTATGCTGGAGATATGTAGGTGATATTCTTTCTTTCCCATTACATAGGAATAATGAATGTAAACCTTTATGCCATTTTGAATACCTCTTCCCGTCCTCTGACGAAGCATGTATTATAGAAGTTTTTCACGTACCAGTATGATTGTAAACCTGGACATAAAAAAATGGGCCATTTTATAAGGGCTCTGCCCTTTTTCTGAAGAGGCTTTTGCTCATATCATGATGTGTAATTTATGACAGCTTTATTTCATCATGTTGGATATTGATCATGACTGGTGAGGATTTTCATTTCATCAGTCCTCTACCTGGGTTCTGAGATGAAGCCAAAGCATGCATTCAGATGTACATCCATGCATGTATTTATTCAATGATCACAACGATATTGCTCAGATATATTGGATTTTGAACAAGTGTGCAAATTACTTTTATTATTCCTGGCTCATATTCAGTAAATGACTCTGCCTATGGGAGCAAGATATGGTCAAGGCAAGTTGATACAAGCTATTGCTCATCTAGGTTCACAAAACGAGTGTAAACACATTAATTCATTTTTCAGTAAATTCACTTGGACATAACACAGTTTTATGCAACTTTGGAACTTGAGTTTCAACGGTGATTTACTCATTTATTCCTCAGTTGAAGTTTTGTGGTTGATGGGAATCACGCATTTGTACTTATGTCCATGTGTAAGTCCCAAACTGTTATTTCCAAGTGCTTGGTATGTAAAGTATGTTGGATTTTTACTGTGTTTTGAAAGGATTTTGATAATTTTAGTGCTTTATTTAGGGTTTAAGCCAGGAACCAGTTAAACAGCCATGTGTATGTTCATCCATATATCTTACTTTAATTTCTAATCACAAGCTTTTCATAATCATGTTAGATCATGATTGCAATTGTTGAGAGTACATTCTTTTATGAAGGATTAGAATATGGAGAAACTCATACCGTAACTTATATCTGTAGTTATTGCTAACATGAATCTACACTTTGATCCAGGGTGTTTCATAGGACCCAAAATTTACTTTGGGCTTAGGATGTGTTATTGACAAACTGAGGTATGTAAAAGTGGATGGTTGAAATACGAAAAGCTTTAAATACAGTAATTCCTTATTTACAAGTGAGGAAGTTTGTGCTGTTACTAACTGTGATGATGCATTCTTTTATCTTTTGGAATGTTTGTATGGTTTGCAATCCGTTACATTTGTTTGAATTACAAGTCACCACTTTGTCCTTCATTTTAAACGTGTTATTTGCTTTGAGATTTGCATGTTGCTTCAGTATGCTGTTCGTAATTCACCAAGTTCTAAGTGACATGAGAAAAGTTTTTTATCAAGAACTTTGAATCCTGCATTTAAACTTTATTAACTAACCCTGTGTTGAACTAAATAAAAAAACACTTAGTAAATAAGTGTTCTGAAGAAATATGTGGTAGGCCTTAGTTAGCAGGGAATATCTAGAAAAAAATTATGAGTTTCTTAAGCATGCCAATGAAGCTTATCAAATGTTTTGAAGTCGAGGACCATGAAGAAAGATTCACCAAAGTTCCCAGAATAGGAGAACCAGAGGCATGTCACATAGGAGAGAAGATTACCAGTAGACCTTACATTGTAAAATTTGTATTGCTGATTGTAAAGAATGGAATGGGATTTTGAGCCCTTTAGAGAGTAAGAATCATGGATAGTTTCATATTCTCTGGAGATGGCAAAAGTGAGAGTAATGGGACAGTAGTTTGAGGTTTTAGAATAGTCTCTTTTTTTTGGGATTTATTGCTCCAAGGCATGCTTTCAAAAAAACTTCTACACTGCGATCTATAAAACAATTTTGATATTGGCTGTGACGGATTCTGAAATATTTGATGAAACATACCAGTGTCCACGTGTTATATTTAGCCGTTGGTAGTATTGCTTAAGCTGATATATATCTAGTGCACTTGAAATGTGAGGATAATAGGCTATGTCTTAAGTATTGATGACAGTGTTTAGACATTATGCAGCTCCTGCAGTTGGTAATATGATCAACACAAAAGTCTTCTCTATGATTACTTAACTGGTATCTTGGTCTGCAGATCATATCAGCAAACTTGGACCTTGTTTAGGCTTTATTTTAATTTTTTAGTCCAGTGCTTGTAAAGAGTTTTTACCTCCAAATAATTAGACTTGTATAATTTGATTTAGAGGGTTTTCTTAACAGTTTCAAGTGATTAGTCAGATGTTTTTATAAAAATATTATTTACTTCAAGGGGTTGTGGGCTCTCAACAGTGTGTGATGTGAAGAAATTAATGATGTTCAAGATATCCAAGATGTTTCATTCATATTAGATTCTCTAGAAAATATTTCCATATTGAGTTAGAAGAACCCTCTTACTAATGTAGTGATAAATAGAATATTATCATTGTAGAATTCCCATGATGTAGTAGATGGTTTTTCATTTTGCAGTTCAGATACTTGAGATCAGTTTTGTATGGTAGGTAGAAAGATGCAGATTATCAAACTACAGTTGTCAGAATTTTGAGTGACCTTTGATTTTGTCTCAGTGATGACTTTGTTGCATGCCTAAAATGTGGTTATGTACTTATAATGCATGTGCACTATCAGGATCTCTCATATCACTAGTGAACCTGAAAAATATTGAGGCATGTGAATGTGATATATCGCAGGGGCATGTCTCTCTAGTTTTAAAGAGAAATGGGTTTACTTGTGGTCAGTATCAGTAGAGGTGAACATTTATGACATTATTAATTAAACACTCCCAAATGAAAGATGTTAGAAGTTTGAATAAATTATGGTTGAGTAATTGTACTTTCTTTTTTCTAGAAAGTCTCGGTTAAAAAGGATCAAAAGATACTCACAAATTTGTAGCATTATGTCTGAAAGTTCAGGGGTAATGATAGTATGCATTACTGTAAAGGAAAAAATTAATTTATTATGTCCATGTAGCAGGTGAGGTTACAAGACGGCAGCTCCTCACTGACTTGGAGGAAACCAAACGCGAAGAAAAATTGAAAGATATTGCTGACTCCATTACACGACTTCGGGGAAATTCATCTCTCTCCTACCTTAGTACCAAGGTTAGCATATACACTAAGAATTAATGTATTTATGAATTTAAGTTGAATATCTTAAGAAATTCAACTGCATATATGTACGCACACATGCTACATAGCAATAAAATATACTCAACATTTACACAATGAAACAAAGATCCTCTCAAGATGTTCCAATACATGTTCACTAGTAAAGTTTTTTGAGTAGTGAGATGCTGTAGGAGCAGACAATGAATGGCTTCATTCCCTCACATTCATTCTAGCTGTTATGTGTAACCGAAGCCCCCTGTCTTTAGCCAAGTCTCTCACTCCATCGTTGTATCTTCTCCTCAACCCTCAGTGCTTTGCAACATGACTAGACCCTTCCCATCCAGACCACTCCATAACTAACCATCATCCCCCAAGTATAAATATAAAGTTTATCCCTGCTGCACACTTCAGCATCCTATACTCACACCTGCCTCCAACAAACACAACACTGACAAAGTATATACACACTGAAATGACCCGACAAGCACTAAATAGCCTCCTTTCCATCTCATTCTTGAACACCACCCCACCAGTCGTACTCCCACCTGAAACCACACTTCCTAGACATGTATGAATTACTCGTTTGTCTGTGTTTTGGATTTCACCCATCCGTACAACTATAAACAATGACTCGGCATACCTCAGGATCCTTCATGCCCGAGATGTAACTACCTCAGTGAAGTCACCAAACAAATACTGCTCAGTTGCTTCACACTCACCCCATGTAGATATACGCAGAGCTTTACTACGTTATATGATCTCTGGTCCCACCCAGTGGACACGGCCAACTTTCTGAGTACTGCGGGTGTCCCTTAGAAAAAGGAAGTGGCTCTCAGAGCAAGAAGGTAGATCAATTTATATACACATCTACATATACTTATATATACCTACATTTATATGCTTTACTAAACATAGGTATTACATAATGCTATTATATTTTTCAATGTATTTTTCATTCATTTTCCAGACCTGTGAAGATCATCTAAATTGAAAATATGAAAATCATAGTGGAATGTTATCACACTGAGTTAGTAGACAATAGATATTATCAATGATCTCCTCTAAAAAAAAGTGTTTAAAGCAATGTAATAGATTTTACATATATGCCCCAAGCCTTTACCACAATTGTGATAACAAAGATTTTGATATTACCAGTAAACTACACTACTGTATAGAGATAAGTTCTCATTGTGTGGTGACGTTTTGGTCAAACGGTATCTACAGATGTAAACATGAACCCAAAGCTATACAGACGGCGCACTATTG
>JAUTYZ010208738.1:0-10557 GCA_032273725.1 Panulirus interruptus
AGAGAGACCGGGAGGCCCATGAAAAAGTCACAGTCAGCAAACCTGACCGCTACACCACGGAGGTTCATAGATACAGGTATTCAGAATTATCAGTTTTCTTTGATAATCTAGATCCAACAAGCCGCTTATGGTATAATTTGTCTGATTTCAATCTTAGTAATGGATACAAAGTCCTGGGCAAACGTTTTATTTTGTATTAGACTAAATACGTTTCATGAACAGGACTGTTACCATATGGAATGATCCACCAATTAGAGTGGTTGAAAATAGTATTAGAGATACGTTTAGGAATAGACTTGATAAATATTTCACATTAAGTCTACCATTAAAATCATTTGCGCCTCCATAGTCAATGAATAGTTTGTAGGTTTTTTCTCTCTCAATTCATCTGAATGCCTTTCTGATCTCACCACACTAATCTGTGAGTTTCTGATATCTTCCACTATCACAGACAGCCTCCAAAGGACCCAGTGGTCTGTTGCTCTTTGAAATCTTTTCTATTTCTTTGATGATTTTTTTGCAAGAACCCTGTTTATTCGGACAGTCTGCAGAGAAAGAATCTTGTGGTTAAAGACAACATACAGAGGATGAAATCTGTGTATGCGGACAGTATACAGAGGAGAAACTGTGTTGATACAACAGAATGGTTGAGGAAACAATATCCCGGGTACACACCCCAGTCACAGACATCATTAATGCATGTTGAAGACCAAAAGCAACACGATCATTAAACCAATGATTTTGGATCTTATAAAGTTTGCAACAAGACTGATTACTGATGCACTCAAAACAAACAGTAGCTTCATAGAAATATGCATTATATATGTATTCATTATTCTCTTATGTAACAATGTATCACACAACCACATCACCAACAACAAGGGTGATGTTAAGTCCAAGAAAATTGATACTACGTTAATAGAGGTAATGTATTTGGAAGTGATTAGAACTGATATATAGTAAAAGATTAGGTCATGTAATGTTCCTCTTGTTACATGGAATATCAACATCAGAAATCATCATAGAGTAAGTAGTGGATGCGTTGAGCGACTAGGTGTGCACTGTGTACTGTAGAGAACTGAGTGTTCTTTCTCTGTAAAATATCACACATAATATCAAAGATGAAATGCTTCTGAAATATTGATTATTTGTGCGCTTATGATTCTACTGTGCGCCAGGCAATAAACAGTGGTTTATGATTCTTGTAGGCACCAGCTCGTCAGTACTGGTTTTTGATCCGGTTTTGCGCCAGGAATAGACAATGAGTTACGGTAAGTGCGTCAGACAAGCAAGACTGGTTTATGGTTCTTACGTGCGCCTGACAATTAACTCTGGGTAATGGTTCTTCAGTGTGTCAGGCAGTCAACATTGGTTCATGGTTCTTATCTGCGCGAGACAAGCAGCAGTGGTTTATGGTTCTTACATACTTTACATGTACAGAAATAGGCGGTTGTATACTCTCTGAAATAAGCACAGACAACCACCACTGCAGTATTTACAGGCCTTTGTTCCACACAACACAGGAAAAGCTGCAGTAAATCCGAACTCAGACAACAGTCAATATGCGCACTGAAATAAATCCAAAGCGCCAGGGTTTTACACGCTTCCATCATGTCGATCCAACTAGATACTAAAGCATAGATTTGTCTGATTTCATTCGTAGTAACAGATAAACACTCACAGGCAAACGTTTTTCCTCGAATGACGCAAAAGACTTATTATTTAACATATATAATGATCTACCAATCAGAGCGATTGAAAGCAGCACAATAGATAAGTTTAAGCACAGACTTAATAGCTATTTTGTCTCATATCCCCGACTAACGTTGTTTGCGCCTCCTTAGTTAAACGAATGATTTACAGGCTTTTCTTTATAGCATCTTTATGTCTATCTACTCTTACCATACTAATCCGAGTTTCTGTTCTCTTCCACTATCACAAACAGGCTCGTTAGGTCCCAGTGATCTTTTGCCGTTTAAATTCTTTGTTTTCCTTTGTATTCTTTTGTATTACTCAATAACTACAACACTAAACCAATACTTAAAACACTAAATCAATATCTAAAACACAAAACATAAGAAAATCCTTCATTTCTAATTCAGCCAGTGAGACCAACACCATGGAGGTCACAATACCCAACCTAACTGACTGCACTTGCCAGTTTTCGATCTGCATCTGAACCGAATTTTGTACTCCATTAAACGTCAGAGTTTCTCCCATCATCCACATATTTCACCTAGTTGCCTTTCCCTGATGATTCATTATGAGAACTAAAGAGCGAAACGTTAAGATATCTGAGAGAGAGCGTCTTCACAGCATCTCTAGCGTCACAAAGTAAATATGAATATTCCTCTAAATAAAGAATGGGTAATACACCTTCGGTGCCTGTACATAAATTAATCTGTCCATTTCCCTTTTAGATTTCGATCCGTTATCAACCTTCTTCCTATCAACTCTACCTGAAAATTTCGTATACACAGTATATAACTAATGGAAAACCAGCGACAGGATCTGGAAGAACAGCTTGTATAGTTATAAGTCAGAGGATGTCAGAGGTTTGCCGTGTCAACACATTAGATTTTGACGACATTCTGAGCGATGATTTTGTGTTGAAGAAGAAACATTTGCGTAGGTCGTTTGGCTCCGAGGAAAGAAAAATCTTTTCCTTAGCAGAGTTCCAGACAGCGACAAGACTGGTGAAACTTTCACCGGGACTGAACGACCCCTTGGGGCTGTGTGGCTGCCCTAGATATACCAGTAAATAGGACAATAGGTTGTTATGATATTTGGTTTCTAGGTGGAACATATTGTCGGACGACGCTTCCTTCTTTGTAATATGAGGCAACTTTCTGTAATGTTACCGACAAGTGAGGGACGCTGATCATAGCTATTTCAAGTAATGCGATTGAAATTCCAATTTATTTTCCTTTTTTATGTAGTCTTCATGATTGAGAACATTATTAAAGGTAATACTGTTAGCGTTAGTGAGATTAATATTAGTAGCCGAAAAGTTAGACACTATGTCAAGATTAAGTTATTTTTTGTGAAGGTTCTATTCTCTGGAAAAATATAAGAATATTAATAATGAATATATCTGCAATAAGTGCATGAATGAAATTTGTATAAAATATAGTGATATGAAAAGATAAGAACAAAATCGTGGTAATGAAAATTTAATCCTTGAGGCAAAAGTAAACACTAGAGGTAAAAGAAATCCAGCTTTCCCCCGAAGATTATCATCTAGCTTCTGCATATTTTATATCACTGAAGTGAAATTTCATGCATATTCTAAAGGTTGTAATTATTTTATGGTTTCACCTCGGGATAAAAAGACTTTCTTTACATGTAATGTCCGTGTGTACATATGATACTGAATACCACCATTTTATTCTTGATCTATCTTAACAAGACACCGATCACGGGCACTGTCATCCACATCAAGGAAGGACATGATAAGCAAATGTCTCTAAGAGAAGCTGTAGTGTTCTCTGTGTAGGGAGGAGGCGTGCATGTCATTGGACATAATACTAAACAAAACTCTCAAAATCTGAACAACGATCGAGATGCAAACTTCAAAAAGTACTCATCCTTCAACATGTACTGCTTGAACATCCAGCAGGTGTCAGTAAGTCGACGAGAACAAAAACGGAGCAAAGCGAATGTGTAGAAACCTGCCAATTCCTTTTTTTTCCATCTTTTATTCGTATGATACGATACAACTCAAGGCTGGACCAGTCTATCCCCAGTGTTCATTTATGTAGCAACTGGTTTTAGAACGATGAGATGCAGCACCGACTATTGAGGTGCAGCACTAACTGTTGAGGTGCAGCACTGACTGTTGAGGTGCAGCACCAACTTTCGAGGCACAGTACCGATTGTAAAAAGCAACATTGTCTTTTGTAATGCAACATTACGGTTTAAGAGTATTGCCTGAGGGTGTTTCTCAGTTGCAAGGCCAGAGGACTCGCTGAAATGCTGGTTCAATAGAATCTACTGGAGCACCGTCCTCCATAATAACTATCCAGAGTAAGGAACTAAACGTCAGCTAAACCCAGCATTTTTCTGATTGGCACTGCTGAAATAATGCTGTAAAAATGCCACAATATATAAAAGCTGAAATTATTTATTACCTCCATCTGTCGACAAACATTCAAATTTTCCATAACACAAACACAAAAAGCCCGGTATAGAAAGTGAAAAAGCAGCAACTGAAAACAATTATTGAGGGCAATGGTCATTGTTTGTCTCGCTTTGCTGGACGGTGGTGATGCGTTCCCAATAACGGGCTACCATCTGTTGCTCCGGATAACAAGCCGTCTCCATGCATCCCCGTAGAGAAACATTTATATTGGTAGGTGAAATATTTACAGGTAATCTTACCGAAATGTTATTGAATGATTGCTTAATTAGGTTATTACCGGAGGAGAGGTGTACTCCAGGAAAACAACAGGCCTGTAACCGGAGGGGAAGCAGTTTTCCTTTAGGGGAAGCCGTGTTCTCTGGCGGGTGGCGGAGGTGGCGCTCATCGCTATGCAGACAGCGAGTGTGTGATGACTGATGTGTGAGTTAGTATGTACCGTGATGTGTGAGTGATGTGGTGAGTGAAGTGGTTATGGCACTGTTGACGAAACAGCCTATGTTTATCTTCGAAAGGTTACCGACAATTTTAGCGTAATGTAATCGAACCGTTGCTTATTTAAGCTATTAACGGGGAACTGGTTGATGAACTGGCACTAGTGGGACCACCAGCTGAAGTCGTAGCATTTTGTTTACCAACCACGCTTACCCATGCAGGTGAGGATATTGTTGCATTTCCACCATAATGCAGGTAAGATATAGTCAGTGTTTCATTCATATCGGTAATACTGATCTATAACTGCTTTAGGCAGCGAGCTCTGATGAATGACACTTGCCACACCTCATGAAAAATCCTGGATATGGTCCTATAAGTGGCAGCACTAGGATCCCGATTCCTCTATCAAGGAATAAAGTATTGAAAACTGAAAAACTGAAACATACTGTGTAAACACGTTTCGCCTGATATGATTTGCTTACAGCTGTAAATGGTTTATTTTTGTTGTTTCTCAGTCTCATCGTTTGATTAGTAAGCATCTCTCCCTCAGTCAGTTCAACTGACCATAACTGACCAATTGGCTGATTCAAACTTAAGCCCACCGCCTACGTCATCGACACTTGCACATGCGCCAGCAAAATGTGATCCAAATTTCTAAAAGAAAAATACTTTTTTGGCCGAATTAGTTTTTTTCTTCACATTCATGTTTCAATGATTTAATATCTTACGTATATATCGTATACATTCTGTATCGTAAATTTACATTTAGTGATTTACAATTTCCGTAAGAGCGAATATCCGTAACCCGAACGTCATCATCGCAGGGGACCTATGTATGTTATTACAGGGTATCATTTTGGTGTTTTGGAATTTAATGCTTGGAGACGAGTGTAGTATAGAAATATGCATTGGAAGAAATTAGTTTCCGGCAATGTTGAATTCAATTCAGGTTACTGCTTCCCATTACGAAATGTTGCGCAGGTCCGAATTAAGAGAGAAATGTGGTCAGTGCAGGGAAGAGAACGAGAACTGTAGTCAGAGGCGGAGGGAAAATGACTTGCCATATGTAAGAGTGGAACTGTCGTTGTATAAGTGAAGAGGACTACAGGCTGAAGAGTGATCATTAATAGAGAGAAGAAAGAAATCAGACGATAGGACGGAAGACTGGTGAACATCAGTGTTGGCTAAATAAGATGGAAAAGTCACACCATCAATGACAGCCGGAATGAGACGAAGCTATATATTGGCGAACAGAGGAGAGCAGAAAAGATAAAAGAAAGCTTAGGAAGCAAAAGCTTGTGCCACACACTATCCAATGCACTGGATATGTCGAGGGCTACGACGAAAGATTCACCAAAATCCCAGAGGTGAGTCACATAAGAGAGAAGACCACTAGTGGACTCTGCACCACGAGAGTTATCTTAGTGATCTGAAAGTGCTTTATAAGTTATATAAATTAAATCAAGATTTTCAGAGGATCTGGAGAAAGCAGAGATGAGAGCGATGGGGAGATAGTTAGAAGGGTTATGTAAAAAAAAAGCTGGTGGAAGACCACAAACAAACTGCAAGAGGAATTACGGTTAATTACGACATTTATAAAATATTTTTTTCTATATTTACACTACGTTGATGAGGCTGCAAAATAAGTTTTATTGGCCGTACTGTAAGATATCTGATATATTCCCATAGAAATAATTGGAATTTTTCCCATACTTTACCAGTTTTTAAGTAATTCCTTGAATTTTGATTACATTGCTGATATTAGTTTTAACTTCTTGAATTAGAGCTCCATGTGCACTGAAAAAAGTTAGATTTAATCCATTACCTGCAGGATACTTCTGAATAAAATCTTTCTGGCCCATTCTCTTCTCAAGCTAGATATTTTCTTGACATTTTGGTGTGTCATCATGCATCAAGAACTGATGAAATACCCAGGAAGAGTATGGGAAGTCATCGTTCCATCCTCAGTTATATCCTAATATGGATTATCAATCACAAGTCTCCACGTACCTGTCTACAACAGGTTTATAGTGGGTGTTGTTCCGGGGGTCTTTCTCCGCTCACAATATAGCGCGACAGGCCGCTGGAGGCGTTCCGTCACGGGCAAAATCGTGTAGATAATTGTCTCTGAAGAAGCGAGAGAAGAAAATATATAAACTAGGAAAATATAAGCTTGGAAACTGTCCCGTTCTAAAACTTAAGACAGAACTATAACCTAACTCGATCACAAATTGGAAGTCATGTGAGCGAGGTAGGAAGGTAGAGCAAGAACTGACGGCGTAGAGAGAGAGAGAGTGGAGGAAGACATACACCAGCAGAGAAAAGGTCTGGTGGAAAATATTGAGTCATGAAGGCTGGATAACGATAGGAAAATGCGTATTGGGAAGATGATAAGACATGATAGATTATATGAGCAGACTTGAGAATTATTTCACTTCATATCTATGGCTGACGTTATTAGTACCTCCTTAGCTACATGAGAAGTTTACAATACTTTTGCTCTTTAAAATGTATGTGTGTCTGTCTACCCTTACCACACTGATCTATGAGTTTCATATATCTTCCTCTATCACAAACAGTCTCGAAAGGACCCAGTGGTCTGAAGCTGTTTGCATTCCTTTATATTCTTTAAAAAGAAAAAGGAATGAAGATGAAGAAAAAGAGATAAATGCAGAAAGTATTGCAAGAAGAAAGGAGAAAAAATCCGCAGTAGGAAAGACAAATATGCCAAGATCACATTATGGAAGAGACAGGGAAAGAAAAGGTAGATTAGACGTGATGGGAAAAATGAAAGTCAGCCACTTGCAACTTTCACACCTTACTCTCTAGCGTTCTGCTGGGACCCTGACCTTCACCACCAGAGGTCAACACTGTAGCAACGTCATCACCACCAGAGGTCAACGCCATGTACTGACGTCATCACCACCAGAGGTCAACACCATGTATCAACGTCAATCTCAAAGTGAACGTGTGGGGATATGGTCCATTGCTAATAGACAAATAACCTACTCAGTAACATTTATTTCAATTTAATATTTTCATTTCAGTGATGTTGAAATAATTTTTGATAATCCATGTTATTTTTTCATATAGTGAATATTCAGTATCATATTTCAGAGAAAATAATGCGACAGATTTCAACAAGTCAGTCCAGCCTTCAAAGTTCATTGTGCACCTCATACACGTTGTCATGAAAGGTTCGATTATCCGACTTCCAGGTATCCGATTACTCCAACTCACCGATAGGATTCGTCGAACAAAGCTGAGTGTAAAACACAGCCTGTCAGGAACCCGGTTATCCGACTTTCGAACTCTAGATAAAAACTATACAGCATTTCGTGAGTTGGCCACTGGAGGCGCTGCTCCTCAAACATCTTTAGTCGCTCTGTTTACATTATCGGAGTCCACGGTGGCTGCTCTAATCGGTGTTGGAGTTTTTCAGAAAAAGAATCCGTCATCCTTTAACAATGTCACCAAAAAGCAGTTCATTTTCTTGATTTGGTCTTATGTAGGATATGGATAGCTTGGTAAATATTTCCTTATTCAGATACTTGAAGGCTATTCTGATATTTGCCAGCAGATAGTTTGTCTCCTTAACTTTTTACCAAATATGGGACTCTGGCGACAGGTTAGGGACGGTGTCAACACCCATGGCCTTCTCACACAGAATCCTGAAGCTTATTTTCTGACAAATGATTATAATACTGAGGCCTTCTTTCGCTTGGTCCCATCCTCATTACTTTACATTTGCTTGGGTTGAATCTCATCAGCCATGTCTCAGACCAGCTTTTGAGTCTGTTTAGGTCTCCTTGTAAGCTAATGCAATCCTCCTCGCTGTTCACTTCCCTCATGACCTTTATATCATCTGCAAATATGTTCAGGTAGGATTCCATACCTCCAAGCAAGTCATTCACATAGATCAAAAAGAGTAACGGTCCCAAGACAGAATGCTGGTCACCTCAACCCCTTTGGGAAGGCTCTTCTAAAACGTATCCCCTGTTCCCTCCCACTGAGGTAATCTATCCACCGGAGTTTTTGCCCATATTTCTGCCTGGTGATCCAGCTTCTTAGTCAGCCTGCCATGTGGCACAGTGTCAAATGCTTTTTGGCGGTCCGGATACAGACAGCCTAACTCGCCTTCTCTTTTGTCTAGTACGGAGCTCATTTTCTCGTAGAGCTCTAAGAGGTTCGTTACACATGACCTCCTTACACTACAACCAAGCTGTCTCTCACTTTGGTACTTTCTTCTCTGTGGAAAGTCTTCCACTTGCTGTCAGATAATATTTTTCAGAACCTTACACACCACACTCGTTAGTGTGAAAGGTCTGCAGTTCAGCACCTGTTTCCGGCCTTCTTTCATATGTACAGGTGTGACGTTGCCCTTTGGCATTCCTTTAGCACTTTGGCTCTCTCCAGCGACATCTCAAACAGTAATCAAGCACCCACCTTTACCACTTATTGTGAAATTTCATAAGCATCATGAGCCTGGTATGGGTCAAGTCCTTTTAGTATTCTGTTAATATCTTTTTGTGCCATTCATCGGAAACTGGGGTATTTTTACAGGAAGAATGCTGTGTATGCTAGGGATGGGGTCCACTTATCTAGGACACGTGTGCTGGCTTTGGCAGGATCAGTGGAGAAGGTTGTAGCCAAGGTTAGTCAGTCTTTAAACAGCTAGTTCTGGGATCAAGTAAGAGGTATGATGCATTAAGCTCTTTTCCTGAAAGTAATAAACCTAGAAAAATCGAGAGAGAGATTGGAGCTGATAGGGAGCATGGCAGGATGGGTCAACTGAAAGTTAGAGATCAAGTGCAGGTAGGTAAGGAACATGGAAGAGTGGGGCAGCTAGCGATAATTTTCAGGCAGAGGCATCCCTGGGAACAAGGCAGTGAGGATAAATAGCAGAACAGATCAGCTAGTGCAGGCTGGAAACGAGGCAGAGTATGTCAGTCTGGGGTCACTTCCCAGGTAGAAGTAAAGAACAAGACAGGTAACGAACATGGCAGGACAGGTCAAAGAAAAGTTTAAAGTAGACGGGTCCCCTGATCCCACTGCTGCACACAAACGTACCATTAACGAAAAGCATCAGTCATATATCAGAAAATTTTGTTAATGCACGGAGCTTTCGTAACAAATTTTCAGTCAGAAGAGTTTGCTTTGGAGGAAAATTATATGATAGGTATTTCGGAATCTTAGTTAGATATTAAAGATGGGGATTTCTTCGCCAAATATGCAGTTCCTGAGTTCACTCTGTTTAATGGTGATAGGGAAAGTAAAGGCGCTGATGTCTTTATCTTTGTTAAAGCGCATCTACTCCTGTACTAAAAAATGTTATGGCTGTTGATAAAATCAATTATATTCTTATTAAAATCAAAGATAAGCATCCCAAGAAAATAAAAGTAGGATTTGTTTTAGGCCCCCAACACAGACATCAGAGGTAGACGAAAGCCATGATAATCAGTTAACAGAAATTTGTAATGAACAAGATTCGATTCATAATGAGAGACTTTAACAGACTGGTATAGAAATGGGGAGAATCTCTTTCCAATAGTACGGGGTGTAGGCTCAATCTAAATATGCTTGATAGTGCCTTAACGCAACTAGTTGAGAAACCTACTCGCGATGAAAACATATTTAGCTCTAACTACAAATGAGGATCTCGTACATAATTTTGAAGTGGGAGAAAAGTTTGGGACAAGTGATCACCGACAAATCACTTTTGAGGTGACTTTCAAAATAGCCAGTAATGCTGGTCAACACAAGAGTCGCGAAAAAATACCAGATTTTCGGCTTGGTCCTCGCATTGCTCTTGGCAGGCAAACATGAGATGATATCGTTAATGAAAATGATATGGATATAGTTAATTTTTATTTTTTTTTAATGTTGAAGGCTCCAGTCACGGAAAAAAGTCCACATCAAGGCCGGGACTTAATTGAAATATAGAGAGAATTAAGAACCAGGAAAAAAAAGACCGAGCAAGCAGT
>JAUTYZ010208958.1:0-10556 GCA_032273725.1 Panulirus interruptus
ATGATATATATATATATATATATATATATATATATATATATATGTACATGCGTATATGTGTATATGTGTATGCGAGTGGATGGGTGTTTCTTTGTCCCTTTCCTTGCGCTACCTCGCTAACGCGGGAAATGGCGAAAGATGAAATGGGCAAGGCAGCTGGATTGGTTGGAATTACAGATCCCAATGTTAGATAATGGGTCACCATGCAGTACTAATTGCTAATTGGGTACATAAAATCACCTGCTAATGCTCTTCCCAATCTTCTTGCCAAACTATGAAATATAAACGTATCCTTTTCTCTTTCACTTGAATTCAGTTTTGCTTCAAAACTTGAATGGCTGGCTTTCCTTCTGAAGGGTTAATTTTTCCTTGCTGTCATTTATCCCTACTTTTCGGTTAGCTGGATTTTTGGATAAATGGATCTATCCTGTACTTTGTGTTCATGTTGCTCTTCTTTTTGTACATTTTTCTACATGTATACTGCTTTTGGAGAACAAAATAAAAAAGAATACCAGGTAATCACAGAAGTATGATTTTGCTCACAGAACAAAAAGAATTGCCTTTACTGCAAATATCTTAATGGTTTGATTGTATTGAGATAAATGCAAAAATATAATGTTTTTAGATTTTCTGCAGTATGATTAGGGCCTTGAATATTTGTTTAGAATGTTGATGATTTGGTTCTTGTCTCTACAGCTCGGCCGTGAATTTTTGGCTTTTTGTGCTCTGAAATTTTTCCTACTTTTGCACTTTGTGATTTGCTTTAGTCTAGTTACATGGTTTCATCTTTGAAAGGTTAATGATAATTTCATATATTTCAGCTAAACTCAAGAATCCAGGCCAAAAACCACTATGATGGAAAACAGCATAGAAAAAAAATAAAGAACTATTTATCGGAAATGGCTCGAAAGGATGGTGAGCCTGCAACAAAGTTAGCAAAGATAGATTTATCAACCTCTAAAAAGGTTTGTAAACTTAGATAATATAGAAATATAATGGAAGTGGTTGTTGTCTTTCACAAGGTTAAGCAAATGTGAAACAGGCTGTGGAAATGCATTATTTGAGAGGAGCATGTGGTATGACTAGATGGAATGAAGAAAGTAACGAGGGGGTGTATGAGAGATATGATATGGAAGGGAATGCAAGGGAATGAATTGTGGAGTGGTTGAGTGGGTGTAACGTAATACGTTAAGGTGGTTTGGGCATGTGGAAAGAATTCAAGATGGGGAGTGTAAGAAGAGTGTATGATAGTATGATTAAAGGGTTTGTGTGAGAGGAAGACCTTCTGTAACTTGGGGAAATAGAGTGTAAGAGTACCGGAGGGAGAGAAATGGGGAAAGAATGCGTGTAATGGTTTATGCGAGAGAGGCATGTAAGGACAGGGTTAAGTGAAGACTCTTTTGCTATGGCCACCCTCCTGATTAGAGTTCTTGGAGGGAATGGGCATTAGAATTATAGATATAGAAACAGATTTATGTATTTCTATGTGAGATTTATATACAGGCAGAAAATTGGTATGGGTTGGTCACTAGCAGAAGTGCTGCCATATAGGAATTGTGTTTTCTCTGATGGATAAGTGGATCAAGAAGTTGAGAACATTGATTTGGCAAATTTAAGGCTTGTTGGATGTCTCAGTTATACAGAAGCTTAAGCTTAGAAAATATGTTAGAAATAAATTATGTGACCACTAGCCAGTTGCTGTCTAAATTTGCTGCTTGGTAATGCCTTGCGCTTTCTCTGCCTCTTTTGGCATTTAATCTGCATAGTGGTTAGATGTCCATTCATCATTTCTTCTCTGTCAAATTTTGCTTTTGTTCTTATTCGCAAATATTTATATGATGATTAATCAATTTACTGTTTATGTCACATATATATGAGTCAGCTCTTGTTCCTTCATCTTAACATTGGCAATGTGCGTTAGCAATTTCCACATTTTTTTTATTTAGCACACAAGGCTGCTGCTGCTTATCTTTCTAGGAGGTGCTGCCATGTATTGGGAGTGATTTGTGCTACATCCAGGAGCGGTATCTTACAAAATGTATCAGTTTATCAGTTAATTGTAGAGTGAGGAGATGTAGCTTGAAATACAACATATTAAAGGAAATAATGAGAGAATATGCTTCTGGTGATGAGAAGAACACCTTTGATGTCATTACAGGCCTACCAGCTCTCTTCATTGAGAGAAAGTGGTGATTGTAGTGTATGATAATGAAGAAGTGTTGGGATTCCTCAATTAGCTGTAACTTCATCTGCTATTTTGAA
This sequence comes from Panulirus interruptus, assembly GCA_032273725.1. Lineage (NCBI taxonomy): Eukaryota > Metazoa > Arthropoda > Malacostraca > Decapoda > Palinuridae > Panulirus > Panulirus interruptus. The sequence continues at coordinate 2,263 of JAUTYZ010208958.1, forward strand.
CTCCCAAGACCCAAAAATATTGATTTTGATAGTAAGACAAAGTTCAGGAAATAGAAGAATGAAGAACAGAACTTGTGACTAAAACCACAGATGTTTTCATGAGTTTAGTGAATTTACAGTGAGATTATATCAACCGAGGTGGCATGGCTTGGACCAGCCTCAATAATTACATCCCTGCCTTCTGTGCTCTTGGTACTACATAAAAAATTTCTTTTTAATTTTTTATCTTTTTATTATACTACAGCTATTGAAAGTTAAACAGTACAACAACAGGGGAAAACAGCCATTTAATCATACCAGAAAGTTAGCTTTGTACAAAGGAAAAATGTAGCAGTCATTAGAAATTAGAAATCCTATTTCATTACGATGATTATTTCCATACTTGTTTGCCATTTCCTGCTTTATCTAGGTAGCACCAGGAACAGGCAAAAAGCAGTCTCACTTTCTCTCATACACTCCATAGCTGCCATGTATTTGTACTGAAACCAGAGCTCCCATCCATGGCTAAGCCCTACAGACCATCCCATGGTTTCTACTGACCACTTTATATGTGCTTCTTTGTCCCTTTTTCAGCTCCTTCACCTTGTACTTGACCTCGTAAATGCTTTCTCTTATACACCTTCCAGTCAATCATACTCCTCCTCAGCAGGTGCCACCCACATGCCTCTATTTTTTTCTTTCACCTGACACTTAATTTCCTCATCCCATCACTCATTACCTTTTCCCATATGCTTACCTTCCACCTCCTGCATACCACACACTTCACTTGTAAACACAGGCATTTCTTCCATTAATACCTTCCACTGTCGCCCACTCTCCGTGTTTTATTCAATCTCACTTTATGCCAATCTACACTTAATCTCTCTTGGAATCTCAGCACAGAAGCTTCTTTACCAAGCTCACTCACTGTCACACCATCTTCCCAACCATGTCATTTCCTCTTCTCTTAAAGCTGCTAAAAATTTTCACACAAGCCTCCACCAAAAAATGATTAGACAGTCCACCAGCTGCCCTGCTGAGCACATTTACATCTAGTGGTCTCTCTTTTACATACCTGTCAATAGCTGTAGTACACAATCCTATAGTATTCGTTGAACCCAAACCCCACCCTCCTATGTATACATATGTATGCACCTTATTTTCATCCTGGTATTTCCAGTCATCAATCCTTTTTCAGCAAGCAGTAAGCTGCTCACAATTTTCATTTATATCTGGCACCCCATGCCTTCCAGTTATATCAATTGCCACATCACCTACTCTTGCATTCAAATATCCCACCACAAAGCCTTGATCCCATGCATGCTCACATGGTCTCTCCCAAAAGACTTCATTCTATTCACTTCCAGATGCACAAGCACAGACAGTCACTCACCTTTAGTAATCATCCTTCTTTCTTACCTGCATTGGTCTAGAACTTGCTTTTTTATATTATCTCAAGACATTTCCATAGTTTTTTTCATCAGAGGTACCACCTCCTTTTTTGCTTTTACCCTCACTTTAACCCCAGACTTTACCCCTTGACACTCCCAAACAATTCTTCCCCTATCCCTTTGAGCTTAGTTTCACTGAGAGCCAGAACATCCAGGTTTTTCTCAGAATATTTCATATTCTCATCCTGGTTGCATCCACGTACATTCAGATACCTTGAGCCTTTTGAAGGTTACAGTACAAGAAGGGGAAGGTTTCTGGCCCCTTGCTCCCACCCCAATTAGCTGCCTCTTATGGTATGCAGGGGATATGTAGGTAGTTGTCTTACTCCCCTATTGCTGTTAAATTTTGCTTTACTTTAATTGAAGTGATTGCATAATTTATGAGTTCCTTTATTGTGTAATTCTGGTAAATGAGATGCTGTTATGTGGGGATAGGTGTATATTGTAGACTAGGTTAGTTATAGGTGAATACATAGAAGTACAAGTGTTAAGGGTTTCAGTGAGCACAAGGACATTCACAAGTGCCAGACTTGAATATTCACAAGTGCAATATTAGTACATTCACAAGTGCCAGATTTGTATATTCACAAGTGCCAGACTAGTACATTCACAAGTGCCAAACTAGAACATTCTCAAGTGTCAGATTTTAGGAGTTGCTGGATTTTGGAATACTGGATTTAATAGAATGTATAAAATGTATTAGTTTAATACTGTATATAACTCATTACTTGAAACATGCTCTTATTATTCGGGTTTTGTTGCAGAAAGTGGAACCATTAGACGTTAGTAAGCTGTACTGCAAGTGCTGTGATTTAAGCTTCACTTCGGAACAACATGCGCAGCAACATTACATGGGTCGAAATCATCAGCGTGTTTTACATGGGCTTAAACCTCTGAAGGCTGGCTACTATAATAAAGACACTGGGAAATGGCAAAGAATGTAAGTTTTTTTTTTGTATAAGAATGCACTTGATAACTGTATACATATATATGTCTTAGATATGTAGTAAATGAAGCCAGGGGAGAGGGCTATGAATGGGAGTTTTTCAGGGAAGCTTGCTGACGTGTGAGAGAAGTTTGTGGTAAGCGGAAAGTGGGAGATAGGCATGTAAGAAAGGGGGGTGAGTGGTGGGATGAAAGTTATATTGCTAGTGAAAGAGAGGTGTATGGGCATTACTTACAGGGAAGGAGTGCAAGTGATTGGGAAATGTACAAGAGAAATTGGAAGGAGGTCAAGAGGGAGGTGCAGAGAATGAAAAAGAGGGCAAATGAGATTTAAGGTGAGCAAGTATCGTCCAACTCATCATAAACTTTCACACTTGCCTACACTAACAAATGATTAGCCATTCTCTTTGCCACCTCTTAGCATGTTCACATACAACAGCCTCTTTATTGTATGCCTGTCAATTAGCACATAATCCAGCAATCCCTGTTAACCAGAAACCCCACTCACCCACATATACTTATTTATGCACTTTTGTTCAAAACATTTTTCTATGTCACCATTCCTCCTCCATTGCACATCTGGACAAGGTCCTCTTCATAGTCCTTTACATTAGGAACCCCATACCCTCCATTAAAACTTCCAGGTGCCATAACACTTACTGTTGCATGAAGATCTCCTCCACCAGTATTCAGTCTCTTGCATCAAAGCCACCAAAGCGCTCATTCAACTTCTCCTACAAAGGACTCCAGTCTTCTTCCCTTTTCCCACTACCAGGTGCATAAGCACTAGCATTTACCCACTTCTTGTAGCGTGCTTTCATTTTAACTTACTTTTGTAATCTTTAACACAATTCCTTTATTAGAAGTGCAACCCTGTTTTTTTGCTCTTGCCCAGTCACAAACTAATCTTAGACTCTCCCCGTGAACATTTCTAAACCATTCTTCCTCCCTCTTGTTCAACATATTTTCTATTAGGGCCAAAATAACCAGGTTATCTCATCAGACTTAGTACCTACCTCTCCCTTTAATCCATCCTGGTCACATCCATGCACATTCACACACCCTAACTTGAGCTTTCAAGGAGAAATTATTACTTGGCTCTTCTTTTCTTTGTTTTTGGAAAGATAATACAAAATGGGAGGATGTTCAAGTCTTTGCTCCTCCCTGTTTGTTGCTTCTCATGATATGCAAGAAAAATGTGGGTAAAAATCTTAATCCCTTATTTCAGGGATGTTTATTGTTTGTTTTATGTATTATACGGAAGTTTTCCTTTATGCTCTCTTCTCTCCTTGTTCATTTTGTCATTTGATAACACTCATTGAACATTATCTAAATGCTCACTGAACGCTATCCCTATCTAATTGTCAACACACCCACACTCATATCATTTTGAAGCATTGTATTATGTATACGAATTATATTCCAGGCCACCAGACCCAAGAGTGTCAGCCGAGAGAATTGGCCTAAACCTGGACGCTTCATCTGATGAAGAGGCCGGAGAACCTGCAAAAAAAGATGTTGATCCTGAAAGTGTGAAGGAGAAAGGAAGGTTTGCTATGTGAAAATTATGTATGGGAGTGATGATATATTTGAAATAAGCTTTTGATGTAAAATATTGTTGTTTCTATTTTATTTTTCTTATGTGTCTTGTATTCTAATAACACACAAAAGAAGTATCATGAATATATATTGACTTCACTGAGTTGAATGTAGAAGCACCATTGTGGGGAAACACTGCTCATTATTGTCATTCAGCCACTGGGAAGTGCCAAAGATGTCCAGAACATGTGTAGTCTTTCTCATTTAACAACTTCATTTACCTGTAGTTGGAGAGAATATGAAGGAAGAACTGTTGTGATGTTTAGCTAGGTATGGTTTTCCAGGAACCAAGCTTCTCCCAATAGCTAGCTTTTGTTCACATGAAAGGTCAAGAGCAGCATACATTGGGACGATATGAAATTTGACCTGAAACAAAGGGAGGGTAGGCAAAGCCTTTGTAAGAGATCAGAACACAAAATACATGAAGCCTTGGAAGAATCGTTGAAGGTTTATACTATTCATTCTCTTAGTATTTGTATATTCGGTCATTATGGTTTGTTTCCTTTAAGCTGACATTGGATTTTGAAGTGCCTTTACATTATTGACATAGTATGACAAGGCTAATATATCTGTAGATGTGATCTTAGTGATTTATGGAATTTGAATCAGTGTATGTGTTTGGCTTTCATATGCTCATTTTTCTTTCTGTGTTGGACTTAAGTAATTTTTTGAGTTGTGAATTCACATCTCTTATTTAAAGGATGGTTGGTAATATAAGTGATCATATAGATATTCATTCAGCATGCCACCTTTGCACATCTTTGAATAACTACAGTAATAAAGATTCATGTGTTGTTGAAAATAGACTGCATCACCAGAAAAATAACCCTTGTGAAAATTATTTTGAGGGCTTGTCTTTTCTAAGTACCCCCAGAGATTTTCTTTTTAGATAGCCTACCTTGGTCAGCTGTCATTCTTTTCAGAATACTTTATATGGGCTGTAAATATGTATTTGGTCAGTGGTTTGAATTTGTTTGATGCACAGATTTCTTAACAACAATGAATATATTTTTATGAAAACTTGAAAGGCTTTTCAGGTTGTTTACAAAGGTGAAAGAAATGTACACTGTATAGTATCCTAAAGAATTTTTATCCTTAGCTAGCTTTTCCAGTTATTTAAACTTGAGCCCAGTTTGAAGCAATTTAGCTAATCAGCTAACCTAGTCAGATAACAAAACTTCACCCTTTTTCCCTGTGCTGCAGTGTTCGTTCTCTTTCCTTCATCAGTAGATGTACAAGCAATCCATGTTTAGCACTTTTCCTCATATGCGTTTCGGTTTTTACTGGCCAAATGCATGGGCCTCTCAGGCCTCAGTAATGAGAGATGGCTGGCATAAGTAGTTTATCATTTTTTTTATGTTGGAGGCTCCATTCATGAACAAAAGTCCACATGAAGTCTGGGCATTGATTGAAATATATAAAGGGTTAATGAGAGGGTGAGAGAAGAGAAAAGGAAAAGTATTTTAGGAACTTTGGAGGAAATGGTAAACCTGTCTTTTAAAAATATCCGGGCTGTAGTTGTTAGGAAAGACATGAGGGAGTAGAGAATTCCAAAGCTTCAAGGTGCAGGGAAAGAAACAGATATCAAAATGGCTCAATCTTGAGTTGCCAGAGGCCACACAATAATTATGTGATACAGCAGCATGCTGGGTATTATGTGGTCAGGCTAGTGGTGGAGGCACATTGGCAACCAGTTCTTGGGAGCAAAAACCAAAGTGATACCTAAAGATGAGGAAAAGTAAACCAACATGTGGCAAAGGCAAGTGGGTCAAGTTGTGAGAGTAACATGGAAAAATTGATAAGTCAGACTGCTTTAGAGTCAACTCTGTCTGGTAAGGATGTTGAGGTAGAACCACCTTAAATGTAAGAGCAGTATGCCACACAAGCATGGATCAATCCTTTGTATAAAGTAGAGCAACAATTCAGAAGAAAAGATATTTTATCATCACTGAAGTGCTGGCTCATTGTGCAGCTGTCACTAACCCTCCTCGATCAGAACATCTGATTGGGGACAAGCAGAATGGCTTCAGGAGAGGTAGAAGGTTTGTGGACCAGTTGTATACTCTTTTTTTATGAGACTTTAGTGCCTCACTCTTGAGTGAAAACTGAAGGGGTTTTGCAAGTGCTCACAGTCATTGCAGTAGTGAAAGCCCAGGGGTATGGATTTTAGAGTTTCGGCAGTGTTATCATAATAACGTTTACATTGGTTGACAGGGGTCAACATTTTGTAATGTGATGACCTAAAGCTAACTAAACCATTCCATCCTGGTTGGTCCTGCATGGTTGAACATCAGTGTTTCATTCTTTTCCTTCATACTTGTTAACCACAAATTGTAATCATAGAAGTAAATGAAGAATGGTGGATGTTTCTTGTAGCTGAACATGATGTTTGGTGTGCATCACATATTCTTCCTTCATATCGCTCGGTTAACTATTACACTGCTCACATATTCTACAGTAGGACTGCTTGTAATGTGAAAATTTTTATAGAGAGAGGATAGTGCAAAGGATAGAATTGCTTACTTCAGATTCTTATTTGAATGAAAATGAGACTTAAGAAATTTCCTAACTGTTATGTTTTAATTTTAGGTTCTTCTGTGAGCTGTGTAATGTCTCGGCTTCATCCCAGGATCAGCTTGATGGTCACATATCAGGTCAGCGGCACTTGAAGGCTCAGAGGCAAAATGCAAAGACCACAACAACTACAACAGGTCAGTGATGAGTACTTGGTTGTTGATTCTTGCCACTTCTTGAAAGCATATTAGAAAGGAATTAAGCCATCTGCTCAGCATTTTGTCATACTTTTTGGAAAACAGCAGAATGACTGTGCTAAGTTGTATCTGCAGGTAATAAGTTAACTTGAAAGTTTTGTTTTTTTATTTGAATGTGAAGGCAATCCTGATCGAAGCGACTTGTGACTTAAGGGCTAACAGTGATTTGTGTTGAGATACCTTCCAAGCATTTTCCTTCCATTAGTTTTGTGTAGTTATTGTATTAGTGAAGGCATTTCTTAGACAAAGATGAGTATGGCTACAAACTGCAAAAGGAATTCATGTAAAGTAAATGTTTATTCAATTCTGCATGTAGGTATGAGTCTTTCTTATTGTGTCTTGAGTGCCTATAATGATGTAATCTATATTCACTATATCTTTGCAAGAAAATCATTATGCTTAGGTTTTGCTCTCTGCATTGAACATGTGAGCAACTCGGTTTTATCCTTGATCATCTCCAGAGGCTAGTTTGAAACTACACAGTCCTAAACAGCACTAAACACATAAACAAAAGTTTGCTCAGTGGCTGTGGAAACAAATGCCAGGCTTAAAATCATAATCACCTAACAACCAGTAACCAAACCTCCTGTGCTCTGACCCCTCTGACACCTCGGCTCAAAGTTATAGCTTGCCTTTAGCCATCTGATGTCCAGTTAGTTGTGTGTTGATGTAGAGATTCCTTGTTCCTCGGCATATATATCATCTGTTTTGAGAAGTGTGATTAGTTCTTGAGAAAATCTGTTAATTCCTGGAGTTACTTGAAGTTTTTCTGGTGCTTCATAGAGAATTGTTTATCTTGCTTGAAGTATCTGCTTAAGGGTGCTAGCAGCTGATTCTGACATTTGCTTGCAGTTGATGTCTTTAGTCCATCTTTTTGTTGCTGACATGATAGTCACATTATATTTGAGAATATACCAAATTAGTTTGATGTGGTTTTATTGGAGCATTCTGGAACATTTAAGCATTTGTATGGGAAATGTGGTTGAGATTTCAGCCAACAATCTATGATGGTCCTCTGCAGGTAAGGCTGATAGTGTGAGTGCTAGTTTCTTAAATGTAACTGCAAGATTGACAGCGTATCTGTTATTTTTATATTGTCATAAATTAGTGTAGGCTTCTTTTTATTTGTACACCACCCCTTATAGCTCTTGTTTAGATTTGTAATGCATGGGAAAAGTCTACCTGGGATGAAAACTTGGTTCTGTCAGCTGCTGCTTTATTGTCTCATATATCTTTCTTTTATCTCACTTATTTTGATTGATTAACTGGAACAGGATATTCAGAGGGATGATGTAATAGGAAAGTTGACCATAGTTGGTTTTACTGCTGTTTGTTATGTGAATTGAATACATGATTGTGGTTCACTTTCCCTTTTGAATAATTTCTGCGTAGTCTATCCAGGCCTTGCTTGTTCGTGAAATAACTGTTATCAGTGAAAATAATCACAGATGCTAAATGAATTATATGAGAAAATGTTTATGTGCACACTGGTAATGGCGTAGTTTGCCTGATATTTATTTGAGTACTGATTTTAGAATCTGATACTAGG
>JAUTYZ010209179.1:0-10554 GCA_032273725.1 Panulirus interruptus
ATATTTTGCATGGTACACTGCTTTCAGTGTGCAAACTGTTTTTGAAAGATGACTAGTGACATATATAACTTCTTTCAGATTATTGGATGATTGGATTACCTCAGAAGTTCCAATGTAACAGAGAGTCGTAAGTATGATTTAAAGAAATAGTCACAGAAGGGAATGTAATGATATCCAGGTATATGATATACTGTATTATGAACTCAATGTGGGACTGATGGCAAGTCAAGTACAGTCTCAATCATTGTTCTCAAAAGATGTATGTCCTTAATTAGCATTTGTAGTGTAGTAACAGATTTTGCGTACTATATATACCTGTCAAATCCACACACACACACACACACACACACACACACACACACACACACACACACACACACACATATAACTCAATAACAAGCATATATCTTTAGTTAAGGTAATCTTTACATTAATTATTGAATTATCAGTAATTCAGCTTAAATTCGAAAACAGAGTATAATTTTTCTTGTCAAATTCATTGGCAAATGCTGATTGGCAGAAGGAAAGCTATGACCTTCAGAATCTGTACAAAGATGTTTTCTTATTGACATAGGAAGTTGTTGCCATAATTAAGGATGAGCTGTTATCTCAGAAAGACAGTTAGTCCATGTACTCTTATGTTTTGTTTTTAACCAACTGGTTCCCATATTTCTTGTCAGGAATTAACAAACAGATGGTCAAGCATTTTTATTCTAGGGAATCATGTGTGCAGTGTAATAGGAAGACTGACTGATGTAGCAGTGTTTGCTCTTAGTTGTAGATTAGCTATTTGAAGTTTTCATAAAACAGAATCCTTTATCTTTGATTTCACTTCCACCATTGCAGGGAGAAGGAACATAGCTATACTAATATCCAGCAAACTTGGAATCATATCTAAAGATTTCAGTCCCACAGGAATTTTTTATGAATTCCAAGAATTATTTACAAACATAGACCAGGTTTAGGGAACAAGATTTTCCATGTCCTACAGTCCTAAACCCCTATTTATGTGGAAACTGATATCGCAGTACAATGCTGTGTGATTTATCATGGACTTTCTTAGTACCTGTCTTCAGAGGCAGATTAATGGCCAGATATTCCTGGGGCTAATTGATCCAAATTATGTATGTTCATGCTCAGTATATTACATATATGATTCAGTGCAAAAAACATAGGCTGGTATATTAAAGAAGACACATATATTTTGTATCTAATTACAAGTAAGCTGATTCTGATGGCAGCAGTGTTTAGCAATCATGTGCCAGATGGCAGCACACCGAGATATCGTACAGTCAGCCTGAATATTGCAATGAAATTCTGCATGTAGGGGCAAAGAAAAATAATTGTTGGCATGTAGAATTAACTCATTTAATGGCCATTATTATTATATTTTCATTTATGAACTAGAAGTGGTGCCATTACTAAATTTGAGTGGACCTATATTGCTTGGTGAGCCATTGTTCTTTGATAGGCCTATGTTGTATGTTGGGCCTATGATCTTTTGTGGGCCCTCATTGTTTATTGGGCCTATGTGCCTTGGTGAACCTATGTTCTTTGATGAGCCTGGGGCTGCAGCCCCATCAGCCTCCTATCTAATACTCCACTATCTATCTTTAGTTATATTATGACCTATCTGTGCTGCGTGGCACCTACAACATAAATATTACCATGGAACTTATACTCATTTAATGCCAGTTGTACAGAATTCTCAGGGTCAAATATGAATTATATAACAGCAATGGTAAAAAGTTTTAGACAATAATAGTAGTATACATGGACTGAGGAATTTTTTTAAAGAAAGCCAAAATATATAATTCTATATAAATAGTTTTAAGTTTTTAGATATTTTTTAAAGTTGGCGAATATATGATTCTCTGTAAATAGTTTTAATTTTTAGATATCTTTTTCATGTTGAAAAGCACTGAATAGCAATTAACTTCTAGAACTTTACAAATTTCACAAAATGAATCAAGTCACAAGTAAAGTAAGATATACAAAGACTGATGGGACCTGTTGATCAATGGTAGTACTGTATGCCTAATGATATTATTATTCTTATGTAACCCTATGACCCCTTTTATGGGGCTCCTTCAGCTTTGAGGCTGTGCTCCACAAAGTAGCATGGGGCAAGAAGGTCCTTAATGATTCTGTACTATTCTCTATCTGCTGATGATAATACAGCCTCATCAAAGGTGACATCGTGCTTATGGTGCTACCACTTGGTGGTGGAGTTTGTTAACACTTTCCCAATCATTCGGAAAGTAGACAGCGAAAGAGTTGAACAGATTTAGTGAGTGAACTGTTGAAAGCTGTAAGTATGCCGAATGATTCCAAGGAATTGATTGATGTTTGTATATAGTGATAGCTTATTTTTTCTTTTCTTTTGTTGTGAAGCTAAAAGCTTGAGTGGAGACATTAGTTTCATATGAAAAGTCAGTATAATATTATACAAAATGAAGATGAAAAAGTTCTATGGTATTGTGGGAGACTTTTTTCTTATCTCACAGATTATAAGATAAGGATATGTGTGATTGATCAGACGGGTTATGTGCACTTAATTCACCCCATGCAAATAAGAATGGAATTAAGATGATATTATATGTAGAATAATTTGATGACTATTAGGACATTATACAAGGTGTAGTTTCAGGTATATAGTACAACAGCTTAACCTTCCGTCACTGGACCTTTAAGCTTCCATATTTTTAATTTCAACTTGTCAGTTATATTCATTAATGCAGAAAGGTACATCTTGCAGCAGCCAGGCAAAAACATGTATAGTTGTAGCAGTAGCATAAGGGTATAGCCTAGAATACTCTAAAAATCTTTACAAACAAATCAATAAGAGCAGGTTGTGATACAGTTAATGTTATTCTACTTTTCATATGAAGACAGCTTACTCTAAAAATCTTTACAAACAAGTCAATAAGAGCAGGTTATGATACAATGAATCTTATTCTGCTTTTCTTATGAAGACCTTTAGTATTACCATATCTGTAAGTACTCTTGATTTTGGCTTTCAGTCTTAAACCATTTATCACTTAGTGTGTTAAGAAATTAAAAAATGCACGATCTCTTACAGACAATTGTGGATGACCTTGGGATGGCCCTGATCTTTGGTTTGGTGGTGATCCTTACCACCAGCTTAGTTGCACACTCACAGGACAAAAGTGGTCCCCTGCCTCATCTCCCTATAACTTTCTTATCTCAAACCCCACCTGAAAATGATACCATTACTAATTCTACAAACGCAACAGATACATATTCATCACCAGAAGTCATTTCCACATTACAGACAACAGCAGATTCAACATCAAAGTCCCATCCTTCACCTAGTTCAGCAACAGATTCAGCATCCCCCATCACATCAACACCAGAAGCGTCATTCACACCATTACCAACAGACTCCACAGTTACTTCAACTACATCAGCTCTACCTACTTCACCAACAACAGCAACAACAACAACAGCAACAACAGGTTCACCTTCAGCAGAGACATCAAAGCAAACAACCTCACTAACAGCAGCTACAACTTCATCAGAACTATTTACAGAATCATTAACAACCACATCCCCAACTTTCCCACCAAATATGAGCATCCCTACGGTGGAACCTGCGACGCCTACCTCCACTTCCCAACCCAGCTCTACTTCAGTGCCTCCCAAGCAACACCATCCTGGGGTTTCTGTTGCTCTTTCGTTGTTCATCCTTCTGGCTGTGATATTGATTATTGGTGCAGTAAGTGGAAAATGTTCACACTTTTCTCATAATTTTAAGACAGTAGTATGTTAGTGCTTGTGATAAAAATGCAGTGAAATACTGTTCAACTAAAATTGCATAATACAGTTTGTTTGAGCCAACTAATGCAAGAGTGACTGTTTGAAATAAGAATATATTTATCTATCTGTACTCTAGTGGCCATTTACTATTCACCAGGGATGCTTCTAGAATATATGCCCTAAGCAGTCCAATGTCTTTGTATTTCCACAGATGCTTTAACCACAACACAACCCTCTACCACATGTGTTTCATCACTTTATCCTTCCACATTACCATCATCCCAAATGTGTATCTGGTGTAACTCATCCTTATTCTTTTACCTTATTTTAGTCACTTGCAGAATCAGTTTTCCTAATATGTATGTCATATAGTGGGTTGCTTAAAACACATATTTCATTACCATACAATACTATAGATTGCAACACTCCTTCAGCCAAGATTCCCACATGTCATCAGTCACTTTGTCTACATGTCATAAGTCATTTTGTCTCTCTCACAACAAAATATATGGTAAGTGCTACATGCTAATCTTTCATAAAGGCAAATTCTCATCATAGTTAGGGGGCAGATAGGTACATCAGTGATACCATATAAAGACCTAACAGAGAAAGTGATAGAAAGTGGAACAAATGTAGAAGATTTGGGTGTCATCATAAATGAGAAACTAGATTTCAGAGTCTTTTGAGGCAAAGAAAATTTTATTAAAGACTTGGGAGTTACTTTAAATGTAAAACTTGGACAATACTATATGAAGATGGACAAAAGAGAACCTTATGGAATTTAATGCATCTGAAAAATAAGGCATTGGTCAACTTACAATATTTCAGTGCTTGCATACAAAGGTCCTACAGGAAAATAAATAGAGTGAAGTAAACATCAAGGATTTGGAAATTATTATACATGAAAAACTTGAATTTAAGAAACACATTGATCAGATATTGTTTTCAAGCTGAATAGTGAATGTTATGATACTGAAAACTTTTGCAACAAGGGACAGAAAATAAGTGATGAAGATGTTTAATGTCTATATAAGAAGTAAAATGAAATTTATGTTTTGAGGTTTGAAAAGCCATTTCTCTCTGAGGTTGTGTTCGCAAGCAAAATGAGATGCTACCTTGATGCAGCATTGGGGTCTGGTCATTACATTTGCTCAATTTGGGCTGACTCAGCCAATGAGTGCCCACCATTAGCCAGTACCATCAACTGGCCTCACTGTCTGCAGGTCATGGCACAAACTCATGATGGCAAAGAAAGGCTTTGAGAGAGGCTTTTAAAAAAAAAAGGGGTAGGCTGGGCTGGGGATGAAAACAGGAAAAATTGCATGCACACATTGCCCCAGAGAGAAAAGTTTTTTCAAACTTTGAAACCTATATTTCCCTCCTCTGTGGTGTGTCCTTGAGCAAAATGAGAGCACACCCACTTGAAGAAGGAAGATTAAAGAGAAGCTTTTCAAGAAGCTGTCCTTTTTTAATGCCTACACTGTTGAGTTGAAGGAGAATAGGGAACCAGTTCTCTGTTGGGAGGAATTATTGGAGCTACATAGGGAATACTCACGATATCTAATTAAGATGTCATATATGAAGGTGGGAGATGAATGCTAAAGACCCTTTCTCATGGTTTCCTCCAAGGAAAAATTCCTGTAAAAAGCCTGAGTAAAGGCCAATTTCCTTACATAATGTGCCTTCAGGGTAAACCCAGGTTCAAGAACATAACATAGTGCCTAGTTTTAGATTGAGAGATGATATAATCAATAGTGCTGTCTTATTTTGAAATACATGAGTGAGGTTAAAGTCCAATTATAATGTATATGGAACATTGTTAATTAATGCCTACAAATTTACAGTCTGTTCCTCCTGGTAATATTGTAGTACAGGCACCTCATTGTATTGTGGTTGGGGTTCCTCTTTTTTTTAATAATATTGAAATGTTCAAAGAAGATATGTGTCTTGTTGAGAGGGTATGCAAGGGACCAGGATGCACACAAGTGATTTCCTCAAATCTAGTGAAATCCAAAAGATCACAGAGGAATTTCACTAGGCATGAGGCATGATGTACTCAAAGACTTTGTCAGACAACCAGGGTTTGGTCAAATCTTAACTCATAACAGCTCATCATGAAAGAAAATTATTTTCAGGACAAGGCTAAATAGAAGAGAGTTATTATAAGACAACATTGCAGAATAAATGTCAGGAAAACTTGTACAGTGTAACAGATCTAAGATGTAGAGAGCTTAGTCTACTGGGGGAAAAATAATCTGCCTACTCAAAAGGAAAGGTTAGAGAAATTTATTCTGCAAAGGGTCTGAATCTTTCATCCCAAAACCTGCAGAAAAGTTTCTTGAAAGGCACTTATGAGGTGCCAAAATTTAGTTTACCATGCCAAGTATAAGCCATAGAACAGGTTAGAAAAACACAACTCCAAACATCAGGCTTCTGTAGTTCAGAGAATTTAACATCTTTCACGATGGTTTGAAAAGTTTTACAGATGGGTTGAAACTATCTCCGAGTAGGAGATTGAATGCTATGTAAGCAGTCTCCAAATTCATGCTTATACTTATACTAGAGTTTGAAAAGTCATATGAGTGACTTCCAGAATCCACGGCTTGATGGTGGGTTCTTTCAATACGGCTGAGGTGAATAGAAAATCCAGAGTTTAAACCGAGGTGAACAGAAAGGTTGAAGGAGTCTCTGCTACTAGGGTTTTTTGACCTGCAATAGGTTTAGAAGGGCTGGACCCAGAAGAAGAACAGGAGAAATTATAAATCAGATTTCAGTTACAAATCCAGTGACAGGGTATCCATAAATTGGGAGTAATGCATCAGCTTCGAGGCAAAAAAGAATCAAATGAGATCATACACCTGAGGAAGGGATTCACTTGAAAATCTCTATCGTTAAGGACATCTGTTACTTAAGAGTTAGTTCTCAAGAAGGCATCTACCCCAAACATGCATGCTCCTCATAGATAAGAGGCTGGAAGAAACAGGTTCATAGAGAAAAGGCTGAACACAGAACTATTTGGGTAACTTCTATAAGGAACAGATTTACAAAAGCCTCTTCATCAGACATTGGAAGTTATGGTAATTACCTTCAGGAATAACAGTTGATAACTGATTTACATGGCTGTCTGGGAAAGAAGAGCTTTGAACTTTCCTCGAATATGAAGATGTCACAACACCATGGTCTGGGAATGTAAGGCATTCACAGCCCCTTTGTGATTCAGAGCTTAATCCTGGGGGAGAAGGAGATTCTTGAGTATTCCACTTTGTTCCCAGTTCATTTTATGTGGAAACTAAATGGGCTTTGTCCTAGTTATGATGAAACCTGCTTTATGATATGTGTCTAAGACTGGAAATCCATTGTTGGTGCTTTCCTCTTTTGAAGATTGACATCACCAGAAAACAATTGAAAAGTGATTAATGTAATACCAAATTGAAAAGTGATTAATATAATACCAGACTGGAGTAATAAAGGGCTGTAGATATGTCAAAAGAATGGATGGGATCATGGGCTACACTTCACATTAAATAAATTCCAGGATGTGACTGAAAATCTGGATGTTGTTAGATTGAAGGATAAAGAGAATACATGGGAAAATTTGATAGCAGACCAAGGTCATTTTTGAATTGCTCAGTTCTTTTGAGGACTCGTTATATTAATTATTAGGACACCTTTGAAACTCAAAGTAACTACCAAAGAATACTTGCAATAACCTTAGATGAACCACTTGTAGTCTGCAGTGTTGATTTTATGTTGCATTAAAATATTATGGAGGAACGTTATGATAGCTAAATAAATGAGGTTATTTTGACACTTTGTAACCCAGTTCAATCCAACTGAACAGCTGATAGTTATCCTCTCTTGGACATTGACCATGATCTTAATACCTGAGTACTTAGAGTATTTGTTGAAAGCAGATCCTACAAGTGATTGTCTGCCATCTGCTGGTGTGAGGATTCTGGCTGCTGTTTCAATAATTGCTAAAGCTGTTCCATCTGCCATTGACATGAGGACTGTAAAGTTGAAAGGTAGAAAGGCTGTTGGGATCTTTGGCATTAGAAGAGAGCCACTGAAAGGTAGCTTTGATGATATTATCTTGAAGTTGGGCAGGGTTGCATAAACTTTGTAGCACAAGAGTCCAATTTTCCTTATCTGAAAAGGAAAGTTTTTTTTATTCTCTATTTGGAAAGAGAAACAGGATTGACAGAATGACAGTACCTACTGGAATATGACACTGCTTAGTGGTGAAGGTACAGGTACTTGCTCGCATGTTGTTGGGACGTGTGAGATTTTGCTTTTGATAAAATATCTTGATCTGTATGAATTCATTCCTTGTTTCATCCCAGTGTTGAGCATGTTTGAGTTCTGACAAAAACTGTGTGTGTTATGCATCATCCTCTGAAGACATTTGATTTTATGAATGATTTTGCACTCTAGGAATTCCTGCTGTATGGGATCCTTGCAAAAATTATAAGTATTATATCTGACTTCAGAACAGTTAATAAGAGTGCTGTGATTATGACTGAAATACATCTGTTTCTCAATAACTTCTCATTTAGGTATGTATACATGCATATGAAGATTGGACACTTGGACACGTAATGGAGAATCAGTTAAATGCTTCATTGTTATCAAATAAGACTTTGCTTAATATTCAGATCCAGAGGATAAGTCCTGCAATGTGATGACTTGCTGAAATTCCTACAGATGGAAGAAGATGGAGTAACTACAAAGAAAAGTACAGAAATGAAATTTTAATAAAGTTAAAGAATTGAATTCTGAGGTAATAAGCTAATACAGAAAAGATGTAGGATTATGTTGCTTGAATTAGCATGGACTGAGTAAAAAGTAAACCCATAAATTTGATAGTAGGATGAATTGAGGGAACATGCTTGTAGAGGTGCAATTATATTATGGGTAAATTTGTAATGCTACAGTTTATTTTACATTGAGATGCTGTATTAAATGTGGAATTTCTCAGTGTACATAGTGATATAGAGAACGTTAGATGCAATGCTAAATGATTTACGATTTGAAATATGCTCAGGGCGTGTGGTGGATCCGTCGACGACGGCAGTTGGAACGATTGCGCCACCAGCTTATGCCCATGTACAACTTTGATCCCACTGATGATGGGGATGACTGGGAAAACCAACTGCTGGAAGAAGAACGTTCACTCAGGCCTGAGGCAGAGAAGGTATATTTTTTTGGATGCTCTTCATCAATGTTTAACACTAAATACAAATTATAGGTATTAGGTTAGTTGGCTGTAATTTCCTGTGGAAGTATTATCATGAGGGAAATGCTTTATGTCCAACTAATTGTTTTTATCTCATGCCTTTTTCACACAAAAGTCCATTTAAGGGGTGGCTCACGTTCTCCAGTACTCATCTATTCTTCAAGGAATACCATTGTCCATTTACCCGTCTTTATATCTTTTTTTTACTTCCCTGTTTTTGTTCTCCCTCCTGTTTTCACTTGTAAAGGTGGCCATTAGCCTTTTCATGTATTAATTTTTTTTAATAGATACAAGTAGCAAATGTATCATTTAATTGTTAGCCAGAGCAACTGCAGAATTCTTTGGCATTTCTTATAAGTGTTGCTGTAAGGTTTTCAGTACTTTATTTTTAGTGGAAGTTGATTGCCATATTGTTTGAGAAAGAATGTACGACTAACTTAATGTAAGTATGGTTTTGATATCCTTGAGATATGGTTAAACAGTGATGATCTTTGGGAAGAAAAAATAAGGGCCCTAAAATTAGACTGTGGTATAAAGGAAGGAGCATTTAATAAAATGAAGGATGGGGTTTTGAGTTGTTATGGATTTGCGATCAAGAAAATTTAGGAAGTATAACAGAGAGTATTAGCAGAGCTGTAACTAGGTATTTTCTCTCCTCTGCAGTTTGTTCCAAGAGCATGAGATATTCCCTCAATATTTTGGTGAGGAGGCATCAGCCTTTGCTCACCCTTGGTGAATGATCTGTAAGGTATTGACAGCAGTTGCACATTTCGGGCTTGCCATCAGCCAGTCAGCAACCACCACAGGGCTAACATCATAGACCTGCCTCTTACTATCAACTTGTAGCTTACATTTTCCTTGGTTTGCACTCATACAGACATACAATGTGATTGCTGGTGACATCCAGCATTTAAGAGTTTACACCCTTTCTTATGTGTTAATTATTCATACATGTATTTTCTTTGTAGTAGATGATTTAATTTAGTGGTTCCCAACCTATGGTTCATAGACTCCGAAGAGGTACATTTAACCTTATCAGGGGGCACATTAGATACATTTTGGAGAAGCAAAACATATACTGCCACTGGATGTTTAAAAAATATTTGGTTTGAACATGAACCATATTTTTTAGCTCTTACAGTTACAGATTACGTTGCCTACAGATCTGTTGGAACCAGTTTCTCATAGTAGCCATCTCAGGCAAAGCGATTATAACTTCAGAGTGGTTAATAGTTACCGCATGAGTAGAACTGACATCAGACCCATTCATGATTCAATTTTCAGAACAGAAAGAGAATAACTTCTCCAGGAAACGTGCTTTTGTTTTGTGGGTGTGTTTGGTTGTTGCTAGTCGTTAAAAATGAAATATTATTAATTAAGTTGAAATTATTTGTGGAGAAAAATATACACTTAAGTTGATACTTATGAAACAAAGTTTTGTGATACAACTACATCTAATATTTCCTTCTCATTGGCCAATTCAGTGAATTTTCCCTCCCTCTCTTTCTGGCATGGTGCTGACTTTGCATGTTTTGACA
>JAUTYZ010209399.1:0-10553 GCA_032273725.1 Panulirus interruptus
CACTCAGAACCAGAACATCTTGGTTTCTTTCCTCAAACATACCACATCTCTCTCTTATCTTCTTATGTTGGTTACATTCACACACATTCAGACACCCCAGCCTGAAACTTTGAGGAGGATGAGCACTCCTCACTTAAGTCTTTCTTCTGTTCCGTCTTTTAGAAACTGAAATACACGAAAGGTTGGGGTTAGGGATGAGGGTTCGAGCACCCTGCTCCCACCCCTCTTAGTCACCTTCCATGACATGCAGGGAATACGGAGGTGGAATTATCTCTCCCACACACAAGCTAAACAGTGGTTTGATTGCCAATGATTTACAGAACTCTAGTCTTGTAACTATTTTTCATCAGTAAAGGAGACAAATGCAGACCCAGGCCTAAGGTCTCATTTCCCAACTAGTTTATCAAAGATACGCTAGCACAGGGGTTGGCAGCTTGTGGCTATGGAGCCACATGCAGCTTTGTAAAAAGAAGTGTGTGGCTCTTATTACAAAGAAAACAAAGATATGTTTGGTAAATGTTGAATGTCTAAATTTCCGAAATCTCAGTATTTATATAAAAGATATTTATATAAAAGACATCTCAGTAACAAAGGAATTCTAGCATTAATAACATTTGATAACTCCCATTCAATATGTGTACAGGTTTCCTTTCCTAATGCTGACTTGGCTACAAACGATTTTGTTTGTTAGACATATACTATTTATATAACCATTTCATTCATGCCATATAAACAATAGCATTAGAAAGAAATTTTGAGGTATAATTGGTATTTCTGAATCTTGGTAAGATATCAAAAATACAGATTTTCTTGCCAAATGCATAATTCAAAGGTACCTCTGTTTAATAGTGATAGGGGAACTAAAGTAGGCAGTGATGTTGTACTCTTTGTTAAAGCTCATCTTATTCCTGTAATGAAAAATGTTGTAGTTGTTGACAATGCCAGTTTCATTTTTGTAGAAATTAAAGGTAAGCTTCATAAAGGGTATTAGTAATACTTGTTTATAGACACCCTGCATAGACACAAGAGGAAGACAAAAAAGATTTATGATCAGCTTGCAGAAATTTGTAATGAAAATGATTTTATTATAGTAGGAGGTTTTAACAATCTGATTTGATATCTAAGTAGAGAGATTCCCTTTCCAGTAGCTCCAGGCACAGACTTTACCTGGATCTGCTTGAAAGTGTCCTATTCCAATCAATTTAGAAACCTACTTGCGACAAAAATATGTTAGATTTACTTCTGTATATAAATGATCTTGTTGATAATGTTGAAGATGGAGAAAAGTTTGCTACAAGTGATCACCAACATATTACTTTTGAAATCATTTTCAACACTATATAATGTTGGTCAACATGACAGATGTGAAAAATACATATTTTATGCTTGCAAATTTTAATGATGACAGACAAAGCTGGGATGATATGGTCAATGAAAATGACAAATGTAGCTTGTAACAGCTTCATTAAACCTTTCATACCAGTAGA
This sequence comes from Panulirus interruptus, assembly GCA_032273725.1. Classification (NCBI taxonomy): domain Eukaryota; kingdom Metazoa; phylum Arthropoda; class Malacostraca; order Decapoda; family Palinuridae; genus Panulirus; species Panulirus interruptus. The sequence continues at coordinate 1,488 of JAUTYZ010209399.1, forward strand.
GGGAGCATATGTGCCTGTGCATACGATTTTTTTTTTTTTTCAAAAATGAAACCAAAGCATTGAGACGATGAACGAAAGAAGTGCCTTTTGTCTAAGAAACTCTGAGACAAATATGATAAAGTAAATTCTGTAAATTTGTGTAGATAAAAAAAGTAAACATCATATGAAGGATATGTTGCCCCCCCCATAAAAGAAAGTGGTAAAAGAAACCCTAAGGGGCTTTATAGTGATGATAGAAGCAAGGCATTACCCAGTCAGTTGGTCCAATAATTACAGAAAACTGTGACTTGGTTCAAGACAATAAAGCCATGGCATAATTCATAAATGATTTTTTTGCACCTGTATTTACAGTTGAAAAAACAAATCATGTCCAGAATCTAATTTCATTAATAAAAGAGATTAGCATACTGCATTATATTGACATAAAAGGTGAAGATATACTATCAGCAATAAATGGAATGAAAGTAAATAAAATGGCAGGCCCTGATAAGTTTTATCTGAGGACAGTGAAAGAGGCAATAAATGAGATAGTTAACCCCTTGACTGTTCTTTTCAATAAGTCACTTGCAATAGGAAACATTTGCTAATGGAACACTTGTTTTCAATAAAGGTAATTAGTCACTTCCCAGAAATCATCTTTCAGTTAGCTTAACATCTGTAGTTGGAAAACTTTTAGAAACTATCATTTGAGACAAAATGTTAAACCATTTCGAGGACCACCATTTACTAAACCATTCTCAGCATGGTTTTTGACGAAATAGCTCATGTCTGACAAATCTTCTTGATTCTGACAAATCTTCTTGATATCTTTTATGATAGAATGAACATCCGTGGTAAAAGTAAAGCAGTTGATGTCATCTAGATTTTCTAAAAGCATTCGATTAGGTTCCACATCAAAGGTTATTAGCAAATGTTAGGTCACATGGTATTGATGGGGTTGTATTTTGGTGGATAGGAAATCAGATGGCTGGCCATAAACAGTGAGTTGTGATTAATGGTCAAGCCTCAGAATATTGGTGTGCCACAGGATCAGTCTTTGGATCGGTTCTCTTTCTCATATATATCAATGATGATGTTAATGGGCTGCAGTGTAATACGTCAAAATTCACAGATGGTACTAAGCTGTGAAATAAATCTACAAATGACCTTGAACATCAAAAGCTTCACACTGACATAGACAAACCAATGAACTGGGCTCCTAGACGGCAAAAGAAATTTATTATCGATAAGTGCAAAGTTTTATGTATCAGCAAGTAAGGTACAGTATGAATTCTGTAGAACTGTAAAAGGTAAGTGAGGAAAAAGACATATATGTAACAATTTCTGGTGAACTAAAGCCAAAGAAGCAGTAAAAAGAGTGAACAAGATTCTTGGATTCATAAGTAAGGCTTTCGAATATATCTAGGGAAATCATTGTTACACTTTACAGTTCACTGGTGCGTCCACATCTTGAATAGTGTGTTCAGTTTTGGTTGTCCTACTTGAAAAATGACATAGACAGAATGGAGAGAGAATAGCTTCGAGCTGCCAAGATGGTTCCCGGACAAATGAGCAGATCCTTAAAGAGAAAAGGACTGAGAAACTATTCTATAAGAGCTGACTAAACATCATGAATCTGTATAGCTTAGAAATGAGGCTAAGACATAATCTTATACAGGTATTCAAGATTATCAAAGGCTTTGGTAGTCTTGATCTAACAAGCTACTTAAGACTACATTCATCTGATTTCACTTGTAGTAATGGATAGAAACATTTTACCTCGATTGAGGTGAAGTGCTTTTTCTTCAACTGGATTGTTAATATATGGAATGATTTTCCAATTATAGTGGTTGAGAGCAGTACTAAAGATACATTTAAGAATAGACTTGATAAATGCATCACTTCAAGTCCATGACTAACATTATTTGCTCATCCTTAGTCACATTGACAGTTTTCAGGTTTTATTCTCTGTATTATCTGTTTCTCTTTCTACTTTTATCACATTAATATGTGAGTTTCTTATATCTTCCATGAGAACAAGCACCCTCAAAAGGACCCAAATGTCTATTGCTGTTTGAATTCCTTTGTATTCGTGTTGTGACTGGCTAGCAGTACTGTCTCATACAAATCACTCACTTTGTCGTGAAGTTAAACATACGAACACAGCTTACTGCTTTTTATCATTACACACACACAGCTTCTGTGAACATGTCTTTACTCATGGGATTTTTTTTTCCTTTACAAAATTGATTTTGTTTAACAATGGGTGACTTGTAAAAAGTTGATCTTAATATGGACAAAAACAATATCTTTAAAGTCTGTTTCCCATTTTGAAATGAAAGGAATATGTGTAAAAGTAATGGATGTATAGAAAAGTGTGTTAACACTATAATATTGAAGTTAAGGCATAGATCTCCCAGGGTAGTGGTCGAGAAATGTATAAGAAGGATTTTCGGGGATGTACAACATTCAGATTATCTGTTTCCCAATATAAAATGAAAGAAATACATGTTAAAGCAGAGAATATATATAGAAAGTTAACTAACTTGTTTTATATGTCTGTGGGATAATGCTGCTGTTAACATGTAGATCCTCCAGGGGAATGTTTATGGGTGTGCTTCATTGAGATTTGTTTCCCAGTGTAAAATGAAAGGAATACACGTAAAACTTAGGTATATGAACAAGATATGAGCTAACGTATTTTATATGTTAGAGGTATGATATAACAAGTTAATCTTTAGATCCCGGAGGGGATTGGTGGAGAAGGGTGTGCATCACTGTCTGGGGCTTCGCTGAGTCACTACTCCATGCAGTCTATGTAAGGCAGACACTATGGCAACACCTATAGTAGCCATACAAATTTGTGATATTGGCATGCAGTTCAAAACCTAGGAAGGAAAGCACAACTATTATGACTCCCATCGTGCATGTGTGACTCCCATCGTTTAATGGTGAAGAAAGTAAGTGAATGAATGAAAGTAGATAAATATAGTGAAATGAATGCAAGTTGCTACCAACACAAGAGACAGGAGGTTAGGAGGATTTTCATCATGTATGTTTGTATCTCCACTCCTTTCTTCCCTTCATAGGTATGCAACTCACTGTCACCTTTACTTTACAACAGGATATTAACATTTGTATTATATTTTATTATTTATCAATAAGCAATCTCTTAAAGCTGTATGATGAATATGAATTTGTTTAGATTTCCACAGGAAACTGGAGTAGCAAAGCATAGTGTGTCCAGGTCCCATCCTCCCTCTCCCTTGGGCTCATGTAATATTTTAGTGTCATTTTATTTTTGAAGGTCATCAACCATTTAATGAAGAATGAATTTAGAAATGAAGGTGAAACATAACTGGTTTTATAAAAGTGGGGTAAAATTGGCTTCTAAGAAAAGGAAAATAGATAGTGAAAATAGTTTTCATATTCATTGGACCAATTCTTTCGCATTCATATCAAGTGCTGCTGAACTTTCTTCTTCATGTAAAGAGAAATTAGCCAACAACAAAAAGTTCAATCTCAAAAGACACTTTCACAGAAAGCACATTACTTTTGGAGTTGTCAAAGTTAAAACTGTACAGAAATTTAAAGTGCATATTAGAGCTGAGTAAGGAGAAGTACTTTAAGTGGGTGAAATCACCATGTAACACAACTACTGCTTTATATGATATGTGGTAACTCATACGATCGTGAAATATGGGAAGCCATTCATAGATGGTTAATACACATAAGAATGCTCTATTTAAGTATCAGAGTATCTGTACTCTGTAGTGGTTTATCACTTTTATTACCCATTCTTCCTGAAAAGTTGATTGCCCTCATGTGAAAAAATTAATCCCTCAGCATATTTTTGTGCTATATATTATAAAATAAAACATCCAAATAAAGAGTATTCTTCTCTTTATTGGTATGGGAGGGTGTTAAATTTATGATGAGCAGGCCTTGTTGGTGGTGCGGATCCTCATTATTTATATATGATAATCATGGTTTATCTCGGTGTGATTTCATTCTTCATACACCCAGACACAGTACACACTTTATGCTTTATCTAGCACTTTCCATTCATATCATTTACACATATTTACATAATTTATATATTTTGTATACTCATATGCTATATGCATTATTTACATACATTTTTATTATTTACACAGACAGGACATTATTTTTGTGAATAAATGAAAAATAACCATATATTCATCAAAGATGTAAATAGTAATACAAGAGAAATTGTCTTTTACTGCAGAACTGTTTATAATATTTTTTTTTGCACATCACACTCTCTGGAGTGATGACACACATACACTTTCTTTTATGATTTAATGGTGTTTGAGATCTGTGATATATTTATCAGCTTTGTTGTTAGGTTCCTATGGACTTCTATGGATAAGATGTGGTATCATATATCAGCTGGGAATTCACATGACAGCACGAAGGTATAGAGCCACAATAATGGCACAGTGCATCATATTACATAATGCCCTGATAGTGGCATGGTGCAGTGAAAGAGTTGTGAACAAAGACAAAATGGTTCTGAGAAAAATGTGATACCATCTTATTATGGGCAAAAATGGCCACAGACATCACCAATCAGCAGAAAAGTACATTAATTCAACCCTGGGCATGTCTGTTGCATGTGATGTCAGTGACTGCAAATTTTGACCTTCTTTGTTAGTTCTGTTGGCAGAAGCAGCTCATTGATATGCTACTCTTCAAAAGTCAAACTAGGGAAGAAGACAACCTAGCAGTTATCATTAATTTAAAAGTAAAGGAAATAAATACCAACCATATCATCTCAGTCATGACTGATGGTGCTTAGAGTATGACAGGGACACACAAGGGATTTGTGTATTGGAAATAGAGATGGATCATGATGTTATATTGTTTCATTACAATTTTCATAAAGAGGTACTTTGTATACAATGCTTTCCACCAGAGTTCACAGAAGTAATGCCCTATGTAGTGAATATCATCAACTTAAATGACAAAAGGCTTGAAGCACCATCAGTTTCTGGAACTTATGGGGGAGGTCATTTGACAGTATTTGGACCTTCTCCTACACTTCCAAGTTCGATAGCTTCCCAGGGGATGATTGCTTGAACATTTTGGAAGAAATTGAAATGTTTATACGTGAGAAAGGCCGTGAATATGTAGAGATAACAAATCACTTGTGGCTACAAAAATTTCACATCAAGGTGGACACCACTTCACCTTTAACTGACCTTGACAGAAAACTTCAAGAAAAGGGTAATGCAGGTCTCATACTTTTAGCAAAGGTGCTATCACTTGCTCAAAAGCAAGCATTGTTTGCCAGAGGCCTTGTGGTTAGTTTATTTTCCATCATTGAAGCAATAAAAAGAAAAATAAGAAAATGCCCTTGAAAAAATGCTGAAAACCTTAGGGGCATTTTTAGGAATTCAGAAGGGAAAAGATGAATTTGTCACTTCTGCTGAAATCCCTTGAGGCTGACACTTCTTCTGTATTTAACTTCTTAGTTTTTACTGAATTGGACCAAGCAGAACTTAAACGAGCTTATTTACCAGAAAAGGACCTGGACTTTGAAATTTAGAGGATGGCTAACGTAACTTGAATATGTAGAAAATCAGAAATCTGCCATGGCGTTTCAACACAGATGGAAGTTTTACCTTTAAAAAATGGACTATCATAAAAATATGAAGATATGCATTTGGCATTTTTACTTTTGTGAATTTCATAAGAAGCAACTTGAGAACCATAAGGAACTGTACAGTGCTGCTTGAAACTAAACACAACAGCCTACTTTTCTAACTCTGAATTACTTTCCATAGAAACTCATAGCTGAACTCGCATTAAGCTGTTGGTAAGTTGAAAATTTTTATAGATTAGTTTGGAAATCAAAGGTAACTCTTTGGACTGTTCAGTTGATATGTACTCATTTTAGCATTTTAGCTTTGTGCAGTGGCAGTATCATAACCAATGAGGTTAGGAGGTACTGCTACTACAGTAGAGAGCTCAGTGATTGGGAAAAGTTAGAATTCAGTGCCTCGAGGGGATACTCTGGTTTTCTAGAGTGACTAGATGGAATGAAGAAAGAAATGAAAGGGAATATGAGAGATGTGGTATGGCAAGGAATGCAAAGGGAGTGAATTGTGGAGTGGTAGAATGGGTGAAACGTAATACTTTGAGGTGGTTTGGGCATGTGGAAAGAATGCAAGACAGGGAGTTTACAAGGAGAGTGTATGATAGTACAAGTAAAGGCATTAGTGTGAGAGGAAGACCACCTGTGACATGGGGAAATATAGTGGAAGAATATTGGAGGGAGAGAAATGGTGGAAGAATGCGTGGAATGGCATATGTGAGGGAAGCATGTAAGGACAGGGATAAGTGGAAATTCTTTTGCTGTGGCCACACCCTTGACGGAAGTTCCCAGGGAAAAGGCGTCAGAGATATAGATAGGTAGCTTTGACGTAAAAGTCTCTTAGTTTCTCCATGCAAAATTATACAATTTACTCTGTCATGTTGGTTATTTGTCTCTTTGAATTTCTTATGTGCTACTTTCTTAGAAAACAAGCACTTCTTTATGTCACTGCTCCACAAATTCAGCCTCGTTTTAGAACAAGACAGTCTTATATGCAATGGCACGTATGAGTATGTTCCCTCCACTACTCTGAAAGTATTACTGAATCTTTTCCAAGCTACATTCATATTTTCATGAATTTTCATGCCAGGTTTTCTTGTCAAGAGTAATGCAGGTCACTAAATTTTGAAAGTGTTTGGTATTTCTTTGGGTGACTTTCTAATGGTGACCAGCATCACAAGCTATATTGAAAGTTAGCACAAAAGTGATTTACTGGCAATCACTAGTACTGCACTTTTATCCCACTGCAACATTATGAATGAGATTCCTATTTTATAGCTAGAACTAAATCTAATATGTTCTCATCATGAGCAAGTGTCTCAACTAAATGCGTTAGGGCACTATAAAGCAAATTTAGACAGAGAAAAACATGAAAACAAATGGGAACATCAGTGAAGGGGCAAATGGGAAATGGTAACAGGCAGAGATGAGGTGAAGACGAGATGGAGTGACTATTCTGAAGGACTGCTGAATGTGGCTGATGATAGGGTGGCAGATGTAGTACGGTGTTTGGATCAGGGAGGGGACCAGAGTGAGAAAGGCATGGTATGAGGTTTGATGAATGGAAAACAGGTGGTGAAAGCCTTAGTTAAGATGTAATGTGGCAAGGCAGCTGGAGTGGATGGTACTGCATTTGAATTTGTTAAGAAAATGGGTGACTGTTGTTGACTGGTTAGTCAGGATTTTCAATGTAAGTAGAGTAAATCCTCGATTTAACAGACCCCAATATAACGGATTTTGGATTTAACAGACTATCATGCCAGATGCAACCACATGAAACTGAAATCTCATGGAGGTGGCCACCTGGCAAGCCAACCCCTGAGGAGTAAACTACACCAATGGTCACACTAGTGTACCACCAGTGATGTCGTTGTTCTAAATCTTTGCCTATTTAGAGTTGCTTGTGACATGAAGCATCTCTCTGCATACCAAAAAAGTATGCCTTCAAATTTAAACAAGGGCAGGAAGGGGCAACACGTAAAACTGCAATAGCCATGCTGAGAACGTAAAACTACATCTGCAAAAGAGGCTACAGGGGCTCTAACCTTCTGCAAGCCTACTACTCTCTCAAATATCAACAGGGATCAGCTGTGGGGTAGAAATAACGAAGAAAGGCACAGAGCACTACTGCCTTGAATTCAAACTTCAGAAACTTAAGTACCATTTTTGCAGGAATATTGAGTGCATGAGCTTTAAGATTCTGGGTGTGCCTATACAATGGATGATCAGACTGGAGATCTACCTCTATAAAGCAGAGCACTAATCAAGAGAGAGATGCATAAAGATGGAAAATCCAAATGGGAGTACGTATTCTAAAACCTTTGCAGGGTTAACTAAATGGAGTTAAGGGTTTACGAAAGAATCCTAATTGATCACTACTTAAAATTCTGAATGAAACTACAGTATGAAACAAATATCTTGATATCTATACATATAAATTTTTCCATACCATCTAAGTACAAAACTGTCACTTGAACACTTTCAGCATATCGTCCATCTATGACTGCAAAAACATCATTACTAGGGGTCCTCATATATACCAGTTTAGCACATGAAATTTTGCTATCATGTCACGAACCTATCTCTATTAAGAATTTGTTATCTATAAGAAAATTTCAGTCTTATTTGCTCAATTCAGGAGGGACATGCGGGCAAGATGTGTAAAGAGCACCACAACAGTCAGCAGGTGACACTTGTCAATACTCCATTATCTGCTTTTCTGTGCAACTTTGTACATCTTGTGCTAATTTTGTGTCTTGTTTATTTTCTGTTCACCCATATAGTACACAGTCCAAAAATGGACTTTGCCATCTGTCCATGTTAAGAGCCAGAATAGGTTTCACTGAGAGAGTGAGTAGTAGTTGAGTAAATGTGGTTTCCTTGGAAACATGATGTCACCCATAATGAAGTCCTATCATTGGCTGACCATTCTAAGTAGCAACCAACGGGAAAAACATAAGTGGGATGGCAGGAGATGTGGCAAGCTTCTTCTTGTTTATATGCAGTGCACAGATTGACAATGTGGGTAAGAGTGTTGAGTTATGATGTTACTTCATTTGCCTTCTGGATTTACTTTTAGGAATGCAATGCATTATATTAAAATCAGATTTGACTTTGGAGTTTTTTGAGTAATTACAGGTTGTACCTCTCTAATCTGGAGCTCTGTGGTCCAGCAACTCCAATGGTCCGGCACGTTTTGAATCTGCCGCCATTAGATTGTGGATCTGCCACTAAGGCGGCGCTGTTAGCAACGCTAAGGCGCCAAAATCTGTTTACAATGAGTCGAGCTAATTAACAGTCCTGTTAATTTCTTGGATTCAGCTGTATTTTAGCCCTTCTGGATGTCATCTAAGATACCAAGAGATGCAGAAGATGGTGATAGTGCTAATAAGCGTAAGCATAAATCACTATCTATGCTTGAAAAGGTGGAGCTACTGAAAAAATTAGATAAAGGAACTTCTGTAAAG
>JAUTYZ010209731.1:0-10552 GCA_032273725.1 Panulirus interruptus
TTTAGTGTTCCGTAATGAAAATGGTAATTGGTGAACCCAATATAGCAACATATAAAAAAAAGAAAAACGTGTTTATTGCTTCCTCAGACAAATGCAAAATCTGACATCTTAGAATTCATGTGTTTGGTAGATATCTAATTGCTGACAAAATAATGACACTGTGTGATTGCTATTTGTGTGTTACGGGGGGAGAGAGTTTTACACTCGTGTTGCCCCGTCTCTTAACCTTGTATATATTTGCTCTTAATTGCATACACGCTCACATTCTTTAGCCTAAGCCGGGTATTCATTTGCAGGTACGCTTCTGTGTGTGTGTGTGTGTGTGTGTGTGTCTGTGTCTATGTGTGTCTGTGTGTCTGTCTGTCTGTAAGTACCTTTTTCTACTGTACATTGAGGGAGTTCTGAACTTGCAGGGACCCATCTCTTGAACTTTCTCTACCATCATACTGACAGTTTTTTTTTATACTTTCGTATGCTGTCAGCATTCACAGTTTCGTCACATTTTTTTTATACCATTCATCCACAACTCTTATACTGTGAAATCAATTCTGTACGCCTTTTGTAAACAAGTTTCCCAGCTTAATTTCATGTTGCTGTTAACTTCGTCAAACTGTTTAGAAACTTGAAGGTTGTGATCAAGTCACGCATTACTCTTCTCTCTTTCATGGCAGACAAGTCTATGGTCTCTGACGTCTCACTGTAAACTCAGTATTCTTAATTCTGACACCATCTTAGATGCCCTCCTCTGCATATTCTCTATTAGTTCATTTTCCATATTCAAACGCTATGACTAGACGTGAGAAGCATATTTTAAGTCTGGCCCAATTTTGTCCATGAGAAGTTTGCTAAATACTTCCTTAATTATGTACGTAAATGTCAGTCCATAGTACGTATGTGCCAGCTGGAAATTGTCTCTCCTTTACAGTTCTCTTAAAGGTGGATCTCTGGCAATGGGTTAGGTACAATGTCGCCTTCCATGTCCTTGTCACTCAGACACTCCAGCAGCTTATTTCCTGCCAAATTATATTTCTATCGAACCTTCTTTCGCGGTGTCTCATCGTAATTACTTTACATTCAAGTCATCATCTCTCCGTAATCAAATCTCGAGAGTATTTGAAGAAAGGTCAAAGCCACTTCCACATTTATGGTCGAGAACCCTCGCTTTGATCTAATGTATCTGGACTTAACACTGCCTCAGGGTCCAAAAAAGATGAAGTCTGGAACGAACGATGAATTTCCGTATAATTCGATGGGCGTTACGACCAGTTTGACCAATTAGTTTATGTAGATCATGACGTGACTGAGACGTGAAGCTGGTATCTCTCTCTCTCTCTCTCTCTCTCTCTCTCTCTGTCTATCTATCTATCTATCTCTCCACACTGAGTCTTCTCATCATCTTCTCACACACTTGCGTCCGTCTCTTTCCTGAGCAAAAAGTCGAGGTATTTCCCTCAAGAATGTTAATCTGTTTCGTGGTTTTATTTCTTTATTTCGAAATGTGAAACATTTGTCATTATGTTGGTCATTTCCGTGGGTTTTTCTCTGGCGTGGAAAAGTTTTCATAACTTGGAAAAGTTTGAAGAACTGAAGTATGCTGATTAGGAGTAACGTTCCCCGTTTTCTGTCCTCCTTGGCATTTGGAAAGACAGCTCGAGAACAGTACCAACCACAACTTCCAGTCTCGTCAGAATGTTATAGTTTTCTGCAGAAGTTTCCGGACTCGCGGCTGGATGGTCTGAAATTATTTATCTTAAAACAAAATGTAATTTCGTTCATTCTAAGGCTTAAAACTTTATCAGCTGACAAAAGCTCTGTGTAGCACACAGCCCTTAAGTTCGGGTCCCTCGTTTTATATTATTCAGAAAAGAGGGAAATGAATCCATCCAAGTCTACAGCTTTCAACACGTGTGAAACAGTAATACATTCAAAGGAAATTCAACCAATTATGTTCAATGGGACTTAAGGTTTGGAGCGTCACATATAAGAGAAGAAGAAATACTTCACATCTTGACTTTCTCTCGTAAGAAAATATTCAGAAACTGATAATAACAGAATGACAGAACGGTATCCCTGGGTGTCATGATAAGATACCGTTGTTTCTCATCTTGTGCAGGACAGAGTTCTGTGAAGGACAAAAGTGTCATCATATTGGACATTTTTGGCTTCAAAGACTCGTGTGTTCCGAACCATCAGTCTCGAGCGGTAAAGAGTCGAACTCCATCATGATTATGTCCACGACTAATGGCGTCTCGTCGCCTTTCAAGATGTCTCGTGTATTTCCGTCTGTTGCTTTGGTATTTGGTATTAGTTCTTTGTTGACAGAAGGTGTTAAGATGTCAAGAGGTAAGATCGGCTGTGTGGCTGATGTATATTAAGGGTAAGTTAGACTCAGGTTTATATTTCATTAACTCAAGTTCAACAATATCTGTAACAGTAAAGTACTTAGATAAGAAACTGAAATTATGTGCTTATGTGTATCGTGTTATTCTGAATCTCTCTCTCTATCTCTCTCTCTCTCTCTCTCTCTCTCTCTCTCTCTCACTGTGTTGCTTGTTTGGTCCTTTCTCCTGGAAACAGTAATCAATTTAACCCAGTTTGCAAACATTTCAGTATTCTTTGTTCCTCTCCCAACCATTGTGTTCTCTTGCGTCTTTCCAAACTCTTGTTTATTCCATCACTCTGTCCCACACTACACTTTATTCTCTCTCTCTCCTGGACTTTGAAGTTTGTTCTCCTCCTCTCCTGACCTGTCCAGTCTTTTCTGTCTTTCTTCTAAACTTTCCAGTCTATCCAGTTTTTCTTCTAAACTATCCAGTTTATGCCAACCCTCCCTTGAACTTTCTCTTTAGCTGTCCTTCTCATGAGTCTTCCGCTTTATTCTGTCCAATTTCTAAGTTTTCCAGTTCATTTTGTACCTCTCCTTAACCTTTCATTTCATTCTGCCTCAGTCTTAGTATTTCCAGTTTACTTTATAACTCTCCTGAGCTTCCAGTTTATTCCCTTGTTTTCCTAAATATTTCAGGTTGTTCTGTCCCTCTCCTTAAGCTTCCAGTTTATTCTGTTCCAATTTTAATATTTCCGATTTATTCTGTAACTCTCCTGAGCTTTCAGTTTATTCTGTCGTTTTTCTAAATGTTTCAGATTAGTCTGTCTTTCAGCAGAACCTTTCAGTTTATCATGCCTCCTCTCTCTCTCTCTCTCTCTCTCTCTCTCTCTCTCTCTCTCTCTCTCTCTCTCTCTCCCACACTGAACTTTCCAGTTTTTTTCTTCCCTTCTCAAATTTTCAGATATTTTTTCCTTCCCTGAACTTTCCAGTTTACTCTGTACTTTTTCTTAACTTTCCAGTTTATTATGTTCCTTTCTTGAGCTACCCAGGTCATCTTGTCTATCTTCTCAATATCTTGCCAAAATATTCTGCCCTTCTCCTGAACTGTCCAAATTATTCTGCCCCTCTTTTAAACCTTCCAGTTTACTGTATGCTTCTCCTGAACTTTCTACTTTATCCTATTATTTTTCTAAGATCATCAGGTTATTGTGTTCCTATTCAGAGCTGTCTTCTTTTTCTTTCTATCTTTTCAGAATTTGTCAGTTTATCTTCTCCATTTCCCGAGCCTTTCCGTTTCTTCTGTCCCTCACATGTACTATGGATTCTATTCTATCCCCCTCTTGCTCTTGATTCATCTCTCTTTTACCTTATCAAGCTTCTCTCCTGACCTAACCATCTATATTCTGTCCTTTTCCTTATCTTTCAAGTTCATTCTGCCCCTTTTTTGGATTTCCAGTTTATTTTGTTCCATTACAGATCTCAACAATTTATTCTGCCCTTTTCCACTACTTTCCTATTCATTCTGTTCATCTCTTGAATTTTCCAATTCATTCTGTCTCCCTGCTGTACTTTTCAGTTATTTCTGCCCGTATCCTGAACTCTCCAATTTGTCCTGTGCCTCTTTTGAACTTTCCAGTTTATTTTGTCTCTTAAACTTTCTTGTTTATTCTATCCAAGTACTGTCCCAATACTGAAAATCTTAGTATATAACGTCCTTCTTCTGAACTTTCCACTTTATTTTGCCCCAATTCTGAATTGTCTACCGTATTTGTACCTTTTCTGAACATTTTAGTTTCCTAAGCCTCTTCCCTGAAGTTTTCAGTTGATTCTGTTTATCTTCCGAATTTTCCAGTTTATTCTGCCCCTATATTAAGCTTTTCAGTTTAATATTCCTCCCTTAAATTTTCAGTTCATTATGCCCTTTGCCTGAACTTAAGCCCGTCTGGTGAATTTTCAGTTTATTTAGATGTTCCTTTGAACTTTACAGTCCATTTCTCTCTTTTTCCTGAACTTTCTGCTGTATTCTGCACTTTTCCTTAACTTTCCCACATATTCTGTCCCTTTTCTGAAGTGCACGATTTTCTCTGTCCTTCTCCAGAGCTTTCCAGTGTATTATGTCCCTTTCCTGATCTTTCGAAATTGTCTTGCATATTTTGAAGTTTATTCCGATAAAAAAAAGATCTTTTAAGATCACTGGCATGGCTTGACTTCATTGTCTTGAACCAAGCCACCATTTTCAATAATATACGCCTCATATTGACGCTTACTTTGGCTATAATTTTCTAGTTCTACGCAGTTAGGTAACATTCTATAATTGTTGGCTCCTGTATTCTATGAGTATCTTTTGTGCCACTTTCCTAGATAACAGACATTTCAATGTTCCGCCATTTTGGATTAGTTCTGGACTGTGACACACACGCGTCCCCCGCCTCGGTGTTGTGTGACGTCAGGCGGTTCCTGTGCCCCCGGAGGCTCGGGCTCCCCCAGCCACCTCCCCTCCAGTAGGAATGTGGCTGGCAGTGAAAAATGGATGATTGACCAAATTGTGAATTCACACTTTATTTCAGAATATAAAGTATTTCCTTTTTGAATGAATATGATTGAAAAAGCAAACGAGAAAAAGGTTTATCGTTTTGCAGATTAACAATAAATTCTTAAACTAAATCTATGTTATTCCATTTCATATGAACTTAAAAAAAAAAGACTGAATTGCACAATATACCAATCAGTGAAATTGCTGCTGCTTCAGTGTTGTGTCCTGGTGGGGAGCGGTCTGAGCCAGGGAGGAGCACGTGACGACGTCAGGCACGTGTCCTGCTGACACTGCAGGTGGTGTCAAGGTCTTATGTCAACAAGAGCGCGGAAGCCTACCTGGCAGAGGTAATTAGTGACGAGCGGCAGGAAGGCCTCCAGTGGATGGCCGGACAGTGCTGGCTGCTCCCTCATCTTGGTCGACCAGACGGCCGGACAGTTTTGGCTGCTCCCTCATCTTGGTCGACCAGACGGCCGGACAGTTCTGGCTGCTCCTTCATCATGGTCGACCAGATGGCGGGACAGTTCTCGCTTCTCCCTCATCTTGGTTGATCAGATGGCGGGACAGTGCTGGCTGCTCCCTCATCTTGGTCGACCAGAATACCGCCAAAGCCTGGTCGCGGACGACTCCTTCCAGGAGGTTGTTGCTCCTAAATTTTATAAATTCTCGTTTCACAGTGTGATCTGCAGGAGTCCATCATGGCGGCCAGTTTGTAATGATTCATACTACTCTAAGTCATATTTTAACATTAATTGGAGTAATTTCTCCCTTTCGAAGCAAATGAGATCGCAAGTGCAGGATATAAAGTAATAGTATATCCCAGACACGTCTCATAAATCCCCGGCAGATACTCCGTACACCAGGGGTTCGACAACCCGCTCTACTGCTTTGAAAGTCATACTGAAGCTTTTCCATGCTACCTCCATGTCGTTTTCTTTAACGATGTCATCTTAGGTTTTCTTGTTTTGCTGTCCCTCTCCCGAGATCTTCAGTTCCTTTTGTACCTTTCTTAAGCTTTCCAGTTTACTCTATCCCACTCCTGAACCCTCCAGTTTACTCTATCCCACTCCGAAACCCTCTAGTTTATACTATCCTATTCTTGAACCCTCCAGTTTATTCTACACCACTCCTGAACCCTCCAGTTTATTCTGCCCCAAT
Organism: Panulirus interruptus; assembly: GCA_032273725.1. Taxonomy (NCBI): domain Eukaryota; kingdom Metazoa; phylum Arthropoda; class Malacostraca; order Decapoda; family Palinuridae; genus Panulirus; species Panulirus interruptus. Next base: position 6,018 of record JAUTYZ010209731.1, read on the forward strand.
TCTGAACCTCCACTTTATTCTACCCCAGTCCTGAACCCTCCAATCTATTCTGCCCCGTTTCTAAACCCTTTAGTTTATTTTACCCACTCCTGAACCCTCCAATTTATTCTTTCCCACTCTAGAACCCTTCAATTTATTCTGCCCCACTCCTGAACCCTCTAGGTATTTTGCACCATTTTTGAATCCTCCAGATTATTCTGCTCTACTACTTAACCCTTTCAATTTATATTCTGTCCCACTCCTGAACTCTCCAGTTTATTCTGCTCAACTCTTGAACCCTCCAGTTTATTCTGCCACACTCCTGAACCCTCCAGTTTATTCTGCCCCACTCCTGAACCTTTCAGTTTATTCTGCCCCAATCCTAAGACCTCCAGTCTTTTCTGCCCCACTCCTCAGCACCCCAGTTGCTTCTTCTCCACTCCTGAATTCTCAAGTTTATTCTGCCCCGTTCCTGAACCCTCCAGTTTATTCTGCCTCACCCTTAAGCCTATCAGTTTATTCTGCCCCACTCCTGAGCCCTTCAGTTTATTCTGTTCCTGTCTTGGACTTTCCAAGTTATTATGCTTCTCCACTGAATTTTCCAATTCCAGTATACACAAAGAAAATATTTGATCGCGTGGTAAAACATACACGCGGTCACGTGTGCACGGACAGATATGTGTGTACAGAAACAGACATGCGCGGACCCACACGAGCGTGAAAGAATGCACGTGGAATCCTACACGTGCAGACGCACACACGAACACAAACTCCTCAACATTACACTCACACTTACACAGATTCTTGGACGCAAGGAAAAACAATGTGATGATCTATTTTTGCCTGAGTGGAGGGAATTTTATGTACATGTGGCCCCATAAGTAATATTTTTTTCCATTTTATCAGTGCTATTGCATGTACTGTTTCATTACCAAACTATCCCATTTGGTTTATTACACGATCACTGCACAAGTATATAATTTCAAGCTCTTTTGTAGCAGTTTCTCGTTGTTTCTTGTAGTTTATTGTGTATAAAACTAGCTTTTCATATATGTTTCATGGAAATTGAGCAGTTGATTTCATCCATTTAGATTTTCAAAATGTGTTTGATAAAGTTCTGCATCAAAGGTTTCTTGTAAAAGTTTATTCATATGGTACAGAGGAGTTTGTACTTTCGGTGGTTAAAAAAATTGTGGCTGTAAACAAAGATTAGTGAGTAACGGTCAAACCTCAGAATGGTTTGATGTAACAAGTGTTGTGCCACAGGGATCAGTCTTGGGACCGGTTTTCTTTCCCATGATATTGATAATGGGTTGCCTTTCAAGTCATTGAACTTTGCAGACGATACTGAGATGGGAAATAAACCTAATATAGAATTTAAACGTCTGCAGTTCTTGAATATTGTGTTCAGTTTTGATCACCCTGCTTGAGAACAGACATAGACAGAATGGAGAGAGTATAGCCCTGGAGTTCTTTAGTTATGGATACTCTGTTGCCGTGGCCACCCCTTTGAGGGAGTTCCAGTTGGAACAGGCATCAGAGATATAGATAGATATAGATAGATATAGATATAGCATGGAACTACCAAGATGATTAAATTTGATTAGCTTAAAGAGAAAATTAAGATCTGATCTAATACAGGTGTTCAGAATTATGAAAGGCTTCGATAACTTCAATCTAAGGAGCTGATTTCACTGATAATAATGGTTACAAATTCGTGGGCCTTGCATATGGCAAAGTATTTTTTATTCAAAAGTATTGTAAACATATGGAATGATGTACAACTAGCTAGAGTGGCTGAAAGCAGTACTTGTAAACATTTCGCTTCAAGTCTGGGATTAACATAGATTACGTGTTACATAAATTTTCGGGTTTTTCTTTTTGAATCATCTGTATGCCTTTCTGCTCTTACCACTAATCTGTGAGCTTCTGATATCTTTACTACATATGGCCTTGAAAGGACCCTATGGTCTGTTGCTGTTTGAATTTATTTGTCCTTTGTATTGTACCTAGGTTATGAGGGAAGTGAAAAGTTTGGAAGATTCCATCACCTTACATAGAGACCATGACAAACTCAGTTGGTCTGATAATGGTTGATGAAGTTCAGCTCCAGTAAATGTAAAGTAATGAGAGTAGATCATAGTGAAAGAAGGCCTCAATTAGATTATCATCTATCAAGTAATGAGCCGCAGGATTCTGTGTGTGAGAAAGAGTTGGAAGTCTTCATTGTCTCTAACCTGTTGCCTGTGTCTTACCTTAGGAGAATAGTTAAGGAGACTAACTGTCAGCTAGCAAATATTAGAATAACATTCAATTTTTTTGATAAGGAATTATTCAGCAAGCTGTTCACATCATTCACAAGGCCAGAACTAGAATATGCTTTTCATGTTTGGTCACCACACCCAAAGAAGCACAAAGAGCTAGTACAGATAATCCAGAGGAGAGCAACAAAGATTGTACAGTACCAGAATTAAGAGAACCAAGTAATAAGGAAAGGCTAAAGGCTTAAAAGTTGCCCACCTCGGAAGAGAAGAGGGGGTGATGATCACAACCTTTGTTTTATAAAACAAACCGATGAGGTAGACAGTGAACATTTCTTTGAGAGATGTAGGGATAGAGCAACCAAAGGATATAACATGAAATTAAATAAGAAACTTGCTAAAAAAATATGTAAAGAAGTACTTTTATAGTATGAGAGTGGTGGATGAATGGAACAAAATGACTGAGGACATGGTTTAATTAAACAGCATTCAGAAATTAAAGTTGTATGATCACGAATTTTCAACAGTGTAAAACTTCCTCCCCATATAGTACAAATAGATAATTACATGCACACTCTTCCTAGACATCTGGGGAGCAACTGTAAGCCAAACCACACCACCTGCTTGATCCAGGATATTTGGGTTTTTAAAAATCCAGTGCAGGGAAAAGTAGACCTAGTTGACAGTTAATAGTTTCAGTAAACTAATCATAGGCAGCCACAACTAATTCAACTTAGGTCAAATAACAGCATGGCAAGAAACCGAAAGAAAAAAATGGGAAGTGTGACGGATTTTTTTTTTTTTTTTTTTTTTTTTTTAGAGAGAGAGCGAGAGAGCAGTGGAGCATGTCGGGAGTTGGCGGGGGAACTGACAGCCAACAGACCTCACAGAATGGTAGTTATACGTAACTTATCCAAAGTATATTCGACCTGGAAGAATAAGTGAAGACATTGGACGATATAGCCAGAAAACATTAAAACTACCACAGAACATTAGAAATAGAGGAATTCTTGATAACAGTTGGGGAACTTGACAACAAAGTTTGGGTTCTGGGGGAGAAGCTGTTACCAAGGGGAAACAGAACGTAGATAAGATTGGGATGACAGGCAAGAACTTTGACCTGATTCTGAGGCTGAAGAAAACAACAAAGCTGAGGAACTGAAAGGGATGACAGTTAGGAACTTTGACCTGATTTTGAGGCTGAAGAAAATAACAAAGTTAAGGAACTAATTCCAAAGGTGAAGAAATTAACAAAGCTCTCAGCTTTGTTAAGGAACTGACTCCGAGGGTGAAGAAATTAATAAAGCTGAGGAACTGAAGCCTAGTTTTGATGAAGTATATAGCCTGGTAGGGGTTGAGTCTAGGATTGAAGACTATAGAACTGAAAATACTAAAGGGGACCCAAAGTTTAGAGATGCTGAAGATTCTGGAGCAGGAAAGCAGAACAGAATATTGGACAGAATTGTTAAAGAGGCTCTTTAAAATCAGAGATAGGATGCTACATGAAGGTAACCACAAAAGTAAAGAGAATGAAGAGGCTGAAGCTTCTGAAGCAGAAGCAAATAAACAGCAAGATACTAGATAGGATTGTTGAGGAGGATGTGTACTCATACACAGGATATTAATTGAAGTATGTGGTACAATAGATAGGGGACTAAAGAGGGCACATGCAGTTCAAGACTGCAGTGAAACAATGAAAAAGTAGATTTTGGATGAGTTAATAGATAAGAAAGAGGACTTATTTCAATTACAGGAAATAACAAAGATGACACCTTCAGTAGTACATAATGGGTGAAATTACAGTGAGAAGAAAGTGTGCTGTGTTGCTGTTAGTCTACAACACTCTAAGGAACTTCAGCGACTCAGACAAGTGTACATTCATAACAGTGAAGGAAAAATCTGGTTGGTGAGCAAAGTGGCAAGACACTCCTTTAATGAAGATGCTAAATTACTGATAATGTGGGACTTCAGTTCAGTTGCAAGAAAATATACTGGGAGAGCTTAGATGCTCATGACTGGGAGACATTGAGATACTTATTCCCAGGTGTGTACTCAACTTCTCGTATCAGCACATAATGCAGAATATGAATTTTAAAGGGGATGGCACACAATCGCTGCTTGATTTTGTCTTTACTCATAACGGCATAGGAATAAAGCACTTCAAATATGCAGCACCTTTATGAAAAAGTAATTATGTAGTATTTTATTTTAAGTATGTGGAGGAGGAAGACAAAACAGGGGGATCAGAAGAAGCACAGGGCCCTAAGAGGAAATCTAATTGAGGCAGCTATATAG
>JAUTYZ010209841.1:0-10552 GCA_032273725.1 Panulirus interruptus
TTGGGACCATTTGTCCACACCTGCGACCATCTTATGTCGAAGTATCATAACCACTGTTCGCTCTATGCAGGCCTCCACCACCACCTACCCCTTGCTGTGTTTCCTTCACCAACAATATCACAGACGTGCTTTGTCTGTGTATACTTAAGACAAATAAAGCCTTTTAGATTAATAAAACTGATTATTCTAAGCTTACTATTTAATACCCCAAGCTATTGTTCACAAGCTTTTGGCAGCATTTCTCCCCGTGAATTAAGCCTCACAATTAACCTGCTTTCGAAACCATCTAATTCAGTGATGTCCTCTAATAATCCATCGTCCTCAGGTTCTCCAGTTCCGGCGACAGATGATATGAGATTATTAGTCTCTCTCTCTCTTACAACCGCTCGTTCTCAGCAACCCCCTTGCTGTTATGAGGATGGTTTTGAATAGAGAACAGCCCAGAGGTATCCAAATTCACTCACTTGACCTAGGCTCCTTCCCTGCACAGTGGGACTATTTTCTATCTTGTTTTTTACAATCCACTCTTAAAATCACTGAAAATGTCTACAGCATTTCGTACATTGATGCGAGGAAAATATAAAAGCAAAGTCTTTATTTCTAGTCTATATAATTCCAGGATCCCTTTTAAGGGGCTATAAGGCTGCACTACAATCAGCAGCAGGGATAATTAACGTTCTGTCTAGAGTGTTTTAGTAAGAGAGCCAGTGTCTGGTAAATGGTTAAGCTGGAGCTAAACCATTCCATGTTTTGTGATTGTGATGGACTGATAGAGAGGGGTTCGGGAACCTGGGTGCTTTACCGAGTAAGTACGGTGGTGATGTAGCTCTTACTTAATCTTGTTCGTGGGGCAGGATTAAGTAAGAAGGCGAGGCATGTTGAGGTTAGGTGAGATAAAAGGTGGGCAGATGAGGAGGATGAGATGAGGCACAGATATTCCGTGGAGCTGATGCATGAGCAGCTGATGAGGCAAGGTGTCTCAGGAGTTGTGCTACGACTCCCCTTCTGCAGCACAAAGCACAAGACTTCGGCAACCGGCCACTGACTCAAGACCTCAACAACGCCGAAGGAGGTTGTGGGTGACGAGGCCCCACGGATACCCTTGCCTGATAGGAATGATGAGCTAGGAGTCGAAATGGTGGGCAATTCTAGGCGTAGGGCGCCTTGGTGGTACCAGTGGACTGCTTGGCTGACGCATGGTTTATGAACCATTTAGGTCAGCCACGCCGACAGCGTTAATTGTGTGGGTGTGGCCACCAAGCCGATGACGGTGGTCCCGTTCGGAAATAAGGTGAGACGTCGATTGGTTGGAGGCTAGATGTAAGTGGATCTCCAATTGTAAAGGTTAGGGTCAGCTATTTGCGGAGGTCCAGCTGGGTCAAACAAAGTTGAAATTAGGTGCTTGACGAGATGACGACAGCGGACCAGGGGCCTAATGTTGGCTGTGAGAGTGATTTCATCACAAAATCAGGGCTCTGCAAGAGAGGTGATGGGTTGTCTGGAGTAGCATTGGAAAATGTGGCTACAATGGTATATGAGGGACAGGTGCTTACATACTTAGCGTCACTGTCTTCCCTGTATAGCCTCTCAAACAAAGCAGCTAAAATAGTAATTATTTCATCGTTCACCGTCGTCTGTCCTGGGATTCTTCACGTTAACCAGAAGCACGCTGCCGTCTGTCCTGAGGTTCGTTACGTTAACCAAGTGACACGCCGCCGTCTGTCCTGGGATTTGTCACGTTAACCACAGACATGCCGCCGTCTGTCCTGGGATTTGTCACGTTACCCACAGACATGCCGCCGTCCGTCCTGGGATTTGTCACATTAACCAACGACACGCCGCCGTCTGTCCTGGGATACGTCAACGTCTACCTTTTTCAAAAGCTCTCGTTTCTTGCCCCGTGTGATCATGGATATCGTCTCTAAGAAACAGTTTCTTTGTAAATACTTGACGAACGAGTGGCATGAGCTGTATAAAGGCTTTAGAAATTATTATAAATATCAATATCTAATTCTTTTGAGGTTAAATATCTGGTGAAGAAAGTCGTATTTCTGTCCGGGTTTATTCCAGTGGGTTCCACACAGAATCGAATATCAATTTTCAATTACCTGAGTGACTTTACTGCTAGAGCCAACATGTTCCGTACTTTCATTTACAGTTATTAGGTTCATTTACTTATTCCTGAGTTTACTTTTACAGTTACCACGTTAATTTACTTATTCATGTGTTTACTTGTACAGTTACCACTTTCATTTACTTATTCCTGTGTTTACTTAACATCTATACTGATTCTTCAGATTAGTTAATTACATCATGAATTTCACCAACACTTCCATCACAGTTCCTCTGTGTCTCGCAAAAATCGTTAGTACATCCTACGGTGTTTGGTAGAGGTTTAACAGGAAGGAATTTTTTTCAAATGAAGTCATTGGATCGCATAACACAAGAACAGAGATTTTCAACCTTCTGTTGGCCGAGGAACCCTTACAGTCTTCGGCAGAAGTTCAACAGAAATGGATTTTTCGTATGAAATATCTCGATTACATTTCATAACATAAGAACGGTGTTTTTGAATCCTTTTTGTATAGTCTAGGAACCCTGTAAGTAACTTTTGATATTTCCTGGAACCCAGATCTTCTCCATCCACTCTTTCCCCTTCTGTCTTAAAGCAAAATTTTGTCATATCTTTCTTGAGCAATATTGTGGCAACCAACCATAAGCCAAAGCTGAGTTAAAGACAACTTCATTTATGCATTTACGAACGACTGGGTTTCCATAAGTTTTCTTTTTAATCATTACAGAATTTCGCGGAGCCCCTTGAAGGATGCTCAGAACCCTTCGGGGTTCCAGGGAATCCCATTTGAAAGAACACTGCACAAGAGAATGGTTCCAGGAATATGAAACAGTCTTATGGATACTGAGAAGCCTTGCTTCACTCACGCTCTGGTACTTTCGCGTCCGGCAAACGTACAGCGGATCGACCTGGACTTCCAGGGGTTAACTGCAAGAGCATGATGGTACGATCTTTGAACAAGGCATCTGAGCACGATGGTACAACCCTTTAAGTATAAAGATACGACCCTTGAGCATGACGTAACAACCCTTGGGCACAGTGACCTGGTCTTTGACCTTGACCCTTGAGGACTACTTAAATCAAGGCCCAAGCCATTGTGCCCGGGAGTCGTAGCGTCGCACTCAAGGGTCATGGCGTCGTGCTCGACTGACGTGCTTAAGGGTCGTACTGTCGTTCTCAACAATCGTACCGTCGTGCCTGAAGGTCATACCCTTTGGTGCTAGACGGTTCTAAGTCGTGCTTAACGGTCGTACCGCCGTGCCTAAGGATCGTGTCTTCGTGCTCAAGGGTCGTACCTTCGTGCTCAATGGTCCCGAGTCGTGCTCTACGGTCGTAACGTCGAGCTCAACCGTCGTACCATCGCGCGTAAGGGTCGTGCCTTTGTGGTCAACTGTGCTAAAGTCGCAGTCAAGGGTCGTAGGGTCGTGGTCAAGAGAGCATAACACAATCTTCCACAATCTCGCACTTTTTTAACACGTCTGCTGTGAATTGCAATGACTTTTTTTTTCAATTAAGTTACACGCCTCACCTTTATGGGCAATGGAGGGATTTAGAAACGCTCGGTGATAATTGCAGAGATAATGTACGAGTCTATTGCCTGCACTTTCAAGATTATCACCTTGAGGAGAAATAATTTTTGTAATAATCTGTGAAGGTACATCCTCGTTTACCTTAGCAATTTGTAATATAGTTATATCTTTCTTTTATTACATATTCCCATTTCGGTAAAATAAGACACTTGATATTTCAGTCGTATGAGTAAAGACTTGCTTTACTTAATACTTGAATCTTACGATTAAAGTCTTGATTTGATTCTCTCCGCTTCCCCGGTCATCTCACATTAAATGTCTTGAGAGATTTTCTTGTGAAACATCTGTTAAATGTTATGTCGGGTCATATCTGGCAGACTAACATCATCCACTTCACATCCTTGTTGTCTACCAGTGAGCTGAACCACTATTCTCCGCCTGCAGAAGTTGCCACAGAGACTGTGGCAGCGCCTCCGCCAGCCACATCATCCTCCAGTGTGTCCAGCACAGCAGACGAATCCTCTGTCCGCTTTATGCCCACGAAACATAATACTGGAAGTCAACACCTGTATAGCCTGTGTCTGGTCCCTGTGTCTTGCTGGTGGCTTGCTCGTGCGGCCAGAGGGTCTTAAGGTGTTGTCTTCTACGACGAAGACGAGTCTACGAGAGCAGCGTAGGTCCTAATCTCTAAATCAGTTCTTCGACATCTGATGGACACAAGTTTCCTCAGTTTCCGATGGGAATGGACGTCTGATTGCCATCTGACGCCATTGGATGTCCCCTTGCAAATGCCCCTTTTTTAAAATTTTCTTTCATCGAAATTCTCCGTATTTTCTCTCTAGCTCGCAAGCACGACCTGAACAACTGAGCTGCTCACCTCGAGGAAAGGTACACAGAGCGTCACTTCAGCAACACACAAGACAAATCGTCCGCTCGAACTTTAACTGAATCACTGACTCGAAACGCCTCTCCAGCAAACAGGTCACATACTTCTCTGTACTTCACCTGCGAGTTTAACTTTACAATGGCCTTTGCCAAGGGGCATCCCAGTTCTGCCGATGACGATGGTGTCTGTCACTTTCGTGTTTTTCTTTTCGCCTACAGCAAACAATCTGTTTCCATCAGTCTCCACTCTTTATCGGTTACATATACTTCACACATGTAAGTCTCGACACAGTCTATAGGAACTGCTTTGTTCAGTTCAGTGTTCTATGCACTAAAGTGTCATTTATCCATCAATTATCCCTGGCTTGCCCTTGACCACCACGCAACTCCAGGTCTGTACCCAACACAGACACTGATATGGCCAATAACACAAGAACCAATGTCATGATCTGTGACACATCGAGTTCCCGCCTACGCCACAGTAGACCCATTTAAACACTGTTACCAAACACTGTGCAGGAGGACGTGGAGTTCCCACACTCCAGGAGGAGGTATGATTGCCCAGGGCAAAAATAAGGAACATCAACTACAACATTTACGGGAAAATAAAAGTTAGATCAACAGTATAAAATTCCCGCGTAAAATTTGTCCAGTACACAGTAGTGCTAAAGTCAACAAATGTGACAACCGCACTATCAACTGTATATATATCCCGCTCAGTCCCTCTCTAGTAAAAGCTGTAACGCGTTGGGGAAAAAAAAAAATATATATGTATCGTTTTCAGTTTAACTCTGTCAAAAATCCCGACAAATTAATCATCAGTGTAATGATCACCTCCAGGATTATAGGATTAAGCAGTAAAGAACTGCGGTGAGAGGTGGTGTGTGGAACCAACACAAGGTGTTGCTGGAGGCTGTGGCGGTGGGTTTCTGGCGGCAGCACATACTCCATCCACCCGCTCCTCACCAGCACCTTCCACGACATATCACAGTCCCATTACCGTCGTTCTTGTCCTGTAGGCAGTTCATGGTCTGCTGAGGCCTCTAGTTCGGGTAACTGTTTCGTTGGCAGTTCATGGTCTGTAGGGCCCTCCAGTTTGTGTAGATGTCCTGTTGGCAGTTCATGGTCTGTTGAGGCCTACAGTTCGTGTAGCTGTCCTGTGGCCAGTTCATGGTCCGTAAGGTCTTCCAGTTCGTGTAGCTGTCCTGCTGTCTGTTCATGGTCTGTAGGGGCCTCCAGTTCATGTAGCTGTCCTGTGGGCAGCTAATGGTCTATATAAGAGACTTCCAGTCTATATTCTTATACTGAAAAGTCGAATCATTCCTTTAAGGGGATTGACCCTTGAAGTATAAGCTAACCAGACTCACGAAAGAATTCAAGACAGTGAACCTCCAGAAACAGCACCATCACACTCCTGTCTACCGTCTAGTTAGTTACTCGTAATGCGGGATTCTTTCTCCATATGCTGAAGAACTTTAAAAAGACATCCTCAACTTGGCATCAGACTCAAGTCTGAGTGCACGTGAGGCGTTATAGACGTACTGGCTTAAGACTGAGATCACCCAGTGTTCTCCAACATCACAAAACACTGGTTTTGGAACAAATGTGAACATTAAAATAATACACAGCAATACAAGATTTTTTTTTTTTCAGGAGTAAATTTTCGTAAATAATGAATATTCGAAAATGACAATCGAGGCAACGAACATTTCGCAGCAGAAAAGAAAAAGAAAAAAAACTTTCAAGATAGCTCAAGTGGTGGGCAGAGAAACCAAAATATGATATGTTCCCCTCCAGCTCGCTCAGGATATACGTATATCCAGAACCATTGAATACGGGAGTAGAGACGGACGGGACAGGAGTGTGGCACAAAAGAAATGTTAGGGGAAAATAGCTCAGAGGATACAAGGCTTAGAGATTGTGGATTGAACGGTGGATATAGTATGGGTAGGGAACTGGGGAATGCAAACAAGAATTGTTCCCCATGGACACTAAAAACCTTCGCTGAAGATGAAAATGAAACCCAGGGAAAATGAAGACGATATTGGTACTTCAAGACCTAAATGAATGCTGGATAAAAACGCTGTCGGAACTACGCCAGAAGTATTTGTGATTTCCATAAGGCTAACGGGAGATATGAAGGTTGGTCTCATACCAGCCATAACCACCAGCGTATAATGACATTTCTCGAGGGTGAGTCTCGAAGATATATGATGATAGGTATAGACCTTGCAAGTCATGAATGTGTATAAACAAGGCAATGTGACCCATTAAAGTGTCTGATAAAAGTCGATCTCCCACGGTCGAAATCATGACACGTACATACCCTCAGCTATTTACCTGAGCCACAAACATACACGAAGGCAAAAGAGCCTCGAACTCGTTGAAGCTATATGGACGAGATCGCCTGACGAAGGAGTGGTCCAAGACGTGATGGACACAGACGCCAGCATTAATATGAACCTGCTGGTCATTGTGGCCTAAACATTTGACTCCCCGGCAGTACACACTCGGGCCACAAAGGCACAGGTACTGGCCATCCATCACACTCCCCTCCTAAAGTTGAAGGAAAAATTGTATAAAAACCTTTCCTACCTGCCAATATCTACGAACTCCAACCGAGAATCGAGATCCCATTCGTTAAACGGCCTACTAACACAATACAGCGTCAGAAATTTTCGCAGAAACTCACACGATTGACTACACTAAGGGCAAAATACAGATTCCTACTAGCAGTTTATGCAGACACTGAGAGAACACACACAAAAAAATAAATGGTGGACGTGGAGTGTCTGTAAAATACTCTGATCTGTAACAAACTGTTGGGAGATCTTGAAAGGTCGCTGTGGGTTTGGTGATCATTGAAGTAGAAAATCTGAATTTGTTATTTGTCCTGATATAAAAACCACGAAAAGGTAAATACCAAGAGGTAACAGAGCAACTAAAGAAGAGTGAAACATAAAGTGACACACCTACAAATACTGTCCCGAATATAATTTTCTGGGAGACTTCAGTCTGCCACGAACGAGATGAAAATTGACAAGAAAACAACCTGGTCGTGAGAAATTTTGTAGATGGTATTTTCGATGAATACTCAAACACTAAAGAACTTCTCTGTATTTGCAACAAAAGTGTCCAAAGTCAACAAAAAGACATGGGCCAAAACCTCTTTCACCTTTGTACACAAATAGTAAAGGACTGATTCATAATTTCACTTTCAACAGAAAATTGAACATAATGAGCATATATACGAAAAAATAAAAAAACTTTCAAAAACCTCGAGCAAAGGATAGTAGTCGACTGCTTGCTAGGGTGACCATTTGTCGACAAGTGATGATACCACCAAAGCATATACATTATATGTTACCCAGGAAAAAATGTATGCAATAATGTATGTGAAACACACAAAAAAATATTGTATTAAATATAGTAAAGTTTATGGCAAAACCAAGCAGTCACTGATGAATGACTGATTGCTAGCAAGTGGCAGCATAACCACAGCAGCCAGTCTGACACATGCAGGTTATGATGGATATACAAACCACATTCTTATGTTGTTATATTGCATATAGATAATTTCTTGAACCTACAACAAACCATGACTGAAAAGCACCCAAGTAAGTCTTGCACTTCTAATAAGAAGAGAAGCAGCAACGTCAGCATTCTGAGGAATTTTAATGCTTGTCAATGTGGTGTTATCACGAAAGCCCTTGGCTTGTCCCTACATGTTCAAGTAAGTGTCATTTCTATATGATTATTGTAGTATTTTAAGCTACCTTTTTTACGAAAGGTATAAGTCTGTTGAGTATACCTGGTAAACTGTATGGGAGAAAAGTGACTGAAAGGGTATTGGCATGTACAAAGCATCAGATTTGGGAGGTGCAATGGGGGTTCAGGTGAGGCAGAGGAAGTGTGGACCAGGTGTTTCCTTTGAAGAATAATTGGAGAAAGAGAGGAATCTGTATGTGGCATCTGTGGGTCTGAAGAAAGCATATGATAGGGTTGAACAAGACGTCATTTGGAAGGATGCTATGAACAAATGACATGAAGGCAAGCTACTACATGCAGTGAGACTTTATTGGCAAAGGAAAGCATCTGTGTGTGAGTCGGGATGAGGGGTAAGTGGGTCCAAGTGAAGGTGGGTCCGTGTCAAGTGTGTGTGATGTCACTGTTTTTTTAATCTGTTTATGGATGGGGTGGAGAGGGAGGGACATGGAAGGGTCCTGGAAAGAGGGGCTGGGGTACGTCATTCTGGGGTGGGAAAACCTGGGAGGTGAGCCAGTTGCTGTTTGCTGGTGGCAGACTTGAGTGAGAAACTGCAGAAGCTGGTGTCTGAGTTCAGAAGAGTGTGCGAGGGAGGGACTTTGAGTTAATGTAAATAATGAGTTAATGTAAATAAAAGTAAGGTTACAAGGTTGAGCAAGTTGGTGAGACAGGGTAATTTGAGTGAGCTCGAACTGGGAGAACTTGGAAGAAGTTGAGCGTTTGAGATACTAAGGAGAGGTCATGGCAGTGGACGGAAATATGAGAGCCGACGTAATCCACAGGGTGGGTGTGGGGGAAAAGGTCCTGGGTGCATTAAGTTGTGGAAAGAGAGTTAAGGGCAAAGACATGTCTAATGGTGTAGTACTCCTAAGGATGCAGTATGGGTGAAAGCCTTGGGTTATAAATGCAAAAGAAGACAGTGGAGGTCTTAGAAATGAAATGTCTGGGGAAAATATGTGGTGTGATGATGGTTGAATGTGTACGGAATGTCAGTCATAGAGAGGTGTAGCAGTGAGCAGGGTATAATTGGACATAGAGAGAGGATGAGTGAAGAGAGACTGACTAGAGGATACATGTATCAGAAGTGAAAGATGGAGATCAAGGAGAGGGAAGGATGGAGTGAAAAAGACTTAGAGTTATTGGGGACTGAACATGCAGGAGAGGCATGTATGAGAAAGAGAATTGTTGTGATGGTAAATATGGTGACAAGCTGTCAATAGGCTGAACCAGGGCATATTAAGCGGTCAGAGGAAATCACAAAAAGGTCTGAAGGCTTAACTGTGTATATTGAGCTCTGATTTCAGTGCATTATACTTGACAGCTTGGGATTGGATGCGAGCTAATGGGGCTGTTCTTCATCTATTCCCAGCACTACCTCATTAACATGGGAAATAGCAAACAAGTATGAAATTAGCATAAAATAATAATCCAACTGCCTTGTACTGTATGTTATTTGGCATTCTATTCATATTTTTGTCAAATTAGCTTGAAAAATCTTCCTCAGGAATGTAACCTCCCATCCCAGAGAATCCTAAGGTAAAATTTGATCAACTGATTATCAATCAATTTCATCAAATTTTTTTTTCCCTGAAATGCATCCCAAAAATTAAGCATGGACAGGTTATATAAACGAAGACCAAACATGATATTGTACCAGGAAAAGTAAGAAAACCAAATTATCAGCTCATTACAATAACATATATGACACTTTAGTGCAAGAAATGAGTGGAAACTGTTTTTCCTGATTCTGTTAAAGCATTTGAAAATGTACACTACAAAATTCTACAAGAGAAAGCAATAAAACAAAACATTAAGGTTAAGTTTTTAAGCTTATAAAAAATTCAAAGTACGTGAAGTAGCAAACTCCATAACGAATGGAGTTGCCTCAATTCTCATCATAATAATGGTACCAGACATCAACATAAAAGTAAAAGAAAGTACAGTCAGGTGCTCCACTGATGTCATTTGAGTTAGCAAATTGAGTATCTAAAGCTTATTCAAAAAGAAATGCAAAGACTTATATACAATATATGACTGAGATGTGAACCTGAAGGAATTCAATGATCATTTGAGCAAATAAGTCATGGCCCATCTGGAAATGTGATACACACTGAAACATAAGTGAAGCTCTAGGAGTCATCATAAATGAGAAACTAGGAATTCAAAGCACAAACTGAGAGAAAGCACAATCAAGCCGAGTAATGAGTAGTATGATGAGAACCTTTCATTACAAGGGACAAATGACTATGTGTGAAAATGTTCAATGTGAACACAAGAGGTAAAATTGAATCCTGCTGTA
>JAUTYZ010210062.1:0-10551 GCA_032273725.1 Panulirus interruptus
CCTTCAATACCTGTGACACTTGCACCTTAATTAAAACCCTAAAGAACTCTCCTTCATCAGACCCTGACAATTGTCAAACTGCACAAAAAACACTTCAGCCCAGTAACAACTCAAGAGCTTGCATATATCTTCCACCAATCCTGTCTACTCAAGAAAGTCCCAGACATCTGGAAACTTACCAACGCACTATCCATCTTGAAACCTTCCAAGTCCCCAAACTCTCCAGCTTCCTGCTGTCCCATATCATTCATATCATTAAACAAACTCAAAAAACTGATCCAAAAGAGAGTCAACAAAAATATCCCACTGCTTTAGGCCCTATCACTCCACTACCACACTGCACATAAACTTCACATAACATAAATGGCTTTACAACACATTACTGCACAAGTTCTAATGGCAATATACATAAAAAATCATTTGACACCATCCCACACTTTATCCTTAAACAAGAGATACTTGATACCACCCTCCACAATAACATGACAAATAATGGTTAGCTAGCTTCATGGCTGGCCATCAAGTCAATCACACGGACTTCACCTCAAAGATCCTCAAGCTCTATAACAGAATCCTCCAGGTGAAAAAAAAATTATCCAATTCCCTTCAGTTTCTTCCTGTATGACCTCTCTGCACCCCCACAAACAACACTAAGTCCTCTCATATGCAGATGATCTAACTTTCAAATCACAGCACCCTGACACTACATAAGCAACAACAAACTTGCAGCACTACATCACACAATTAGAACAATGGCTTACCAGAACAGAATGCATCCCCAGAGAAATCCCCTTTAACCCTCTTGACCCCTAACAGATATGAATCCAACACACACCCTCCCATTACCCTGAATAATCAAACACTCCTACTCAACAATAAGTCTTAGATCCTAAGATTAATAACATGAAGATGCTAATAAACTGAGATATGAATTCAGTGCTTTCAAGATACAAGGAAATAATCATGCAATGTATACATTGGTAAGATGACAGGTTGTCCTGACAATTCTTCTAGCTAACATCAAGTTTATGTGTACAAACCTATGGAAACAACATAAAATTTTGGCTACATTTTGCTGCTCTAGTTTTTTAATAGTCAGAGTGATTGATAAAGGAGCACCTCAGTTGAGCCCAAGGTTTAATTATCCCCCTATTTTTCTTGTTTACCAAACCTTTTCTTGAACATCTCATTCCTAGAACCCTTCCAACATCCCCTCCCAAAGTCTTCAGTGATCAACCTGTCTCTAGAGTCAATAATCCCAGGAATTCTCTACCAAACATCTATCATGTTCTTATCCTTCTAAAATTCATCCCTCCAATTAGCAACCCTGAAAGGTATTCTGAGCTTTACCTTCAGCCCCTTGGAAAACAGAATCTCAGATGACATCTAAATCTTAACTATTTCTATAAGAGTTTTCTACTAGCCTCTATGTGACCCACCCTGACAAACTCACCTTATTGAAGAGAGTGACACAGAGAAGGTTGATAAATGCTGCAGACACGGATGAAAAAATAATGAGATATGGGGAACTGTCAGCCAAGTTCGGCACAGCAAACACTGACATGCGATAAATGATGACCCCCAACACAGCAACTACTGCCAACAGCACCTGTTTTAGAGATGAACAGACTTAGTATGGCCTCAGCTGAATAAAGTCAATCAGCATTAATCACTGCACTACCAGATGTTGAAGCCACCTAAACATGGACAAATCTTCAAGAAATTTTCATGTGTTGCTTCTGAAACATTTGATTACGTGAAGACGATAAACATCTAAGATTATGCCTTCATCACCCTACCACTGTTATAGCTAGCATACATGCACCACAACTGCTATAACCAGTATGAACGCATGAGCACCATTCCTATAGTCAGCATGCATGCATAACCACCATTCCTATAGTCAATATGTAGGCATCACCCCACTATTCCTATTACTGATATGCACGCATCAACCCATCATTCCTATACTGGATATGCATGCACCACCCCACCTTTCCTATAGCTGGTATGCATGCATCAACCATTATTTCTACATACAGTATGCATGCCTGCCCCACCAGTACTACAGCCACTACCCATGCACCACCCACCAGTACTACATCTACTACACAAGCACCACTCAACAGTACTACAGCCACAATACATGCAACAACACACCATTTCTACTGCCCCTATACATGCACCACCTCCCCAGTACTATAACTACCATACATGCACCAACCCACCAGTGCTACCAACCCTTTATATGCATCACCTACCAGTACTATAACCAGTGAGAAAAAAATAATACAGAAGCTGATATGAAAACTACAAAATGTTCCAATATTCCTATAATTTTCCATTAAACAAGAGTGGTGGTATTCATTTCCCAACCATTCACCCATCTAACAGAGGAATTATACTTTATGCCTTTAAAATTTTACTTCATTTTACACTAAACACATAAAACATAGGTCATCAAAGACCTAATAATGAAGCAAATATTTTAAGAAAGTTGTCTATCATTAAAAGTTACATCCTATTTCAAAAAAAAATTTTCTTAAAGTCAATCACATTTCATCATGGCTCACAATAAACAACCACAGTGACACACCAGTTCTATGTTGAGACATCAAGGCAAAGAAAAATATTCTTAAAACATTCTACCTATTCATCAATCTGACATAAATCAAGTATGATAACTCCTACTATCCAGCAGTATAGTGGATGTAAAGCCCCCTCTGTGCATCCCCTAACCAATTTTAGACATGCATTTGTGCTTAGATCCCTCTAAACCACAAATTTCCCAATTGTCCCCTTAAACCTAGCTCTTTCTTGTCCCCTTCCTAATTCTAATCTCCTCACAATATGCCCTTTCATTTAAATCTATCCCAGAAGGATTCCTCCTATTGGCTTAAACTACTTTAAAAATTAAATTTCACTTTCATAATCCTTTCTTTCTCCAATCTTTAGCACCTTGACATCGTTCATTATCAAATCTATTCTTTTCATTCCAAATCCAAATCATGCAAAATCCATTTCCACAACTTGCAGGACGACAATAAGACCATCATGAATACATGTCTACAAATTCTGACGAAGACAAGACCTTTATCACAAAATATGAAGAGAGGATCTTTAAACAGGAGGAATAACCACTAAAAATTAATCACAGCATACATTTGGCCAAACCTAGAATATGCTTCCCAAGTTAAGTCACTGCACAACAAAAAACACAAAATACCAAACAAGAAGGTCAAGAGGATTGCAACAAAGATGAAACCATACTTAAGAGAGCTGAGTTACAGTGTGTGGTTAGAAGACATAAATTTACCCAACACAGTTTGATGATGATAATAAACAGTTCTTTGATAGATGCAAAGACAGAACACCTAGAATCCATAACAAGAAACGAAGCAAGAAATATGTTATAAAACATATAAAAAAAATACTTTTACAGTATCAGCGTAGTGGATAAATGGAATAAGCTAAATGACAAAATTGTACATACTGACATATAAAGGAAGTCTAAAAAGTTTTATGAGAGTAGAGAAAGTTCAAAAGATGGGGCCTCATGAGAACAGTGCTCCCTCCCCACACTATACCAACAGGTAATTAATTACTAACCAGAAAGAGGACAGTGGAGCTACTAATAAAAAATCTTGGGAACCTCATCTTCCAGAAGGGTGGATTAGGCTCACGAAGACCAGTAATGGGGTTAGTACGTTTTTCCACATGAGACAGGCATGCCAGATACTCTGGTCGGGGAGGCTCCTCTTGGATGTCGAAGTTTGACAGGTCCCACATATGGGTTATCCCTGCCGAGTATCGCTTCCAAGTTTTTAAAAAGATCTTTGCTGAAATGAAACAAGAGGGGGCAGACACTTAATACTCAATATTCGAGAAATATGTCTGCAATAACAACCTGACTTTATTACACCCTTCAGCATTATGGTACCACCCTTGGGTTATGATGGCCAGACTAACACCCAAGGGTTGTATAACTGTGCTCAAGGTTCATTTAGTCAAGCTGAAGGGATTCACTGAATAGAAAAATACAAGAGCAACCGAATCACAGATTTTCAATCTCTGAAAAGAATTCATGACAGTGAAGAACACACAGATCTATGAGCTATAATTCATCTGATAATCATATTAAAGGCTGTAATCCTTACAGAGGACACCATATAATCATTAGAGTCCACATCTTGGTCAAGAACATTTCCAAACCGTATGTCCCAAATTTATTCCTACAAACAGGCAACCTGGAATAATCTTAATCACTGTATTAAGTTATCCACTCATCTTTGTCTGTGAATGAATCATTTTTCCCTGCTTGGTAGATAATGAATTAACTTCTCCTGCTTGGTAGAGCATCAACTCTTCCTGCTTGGCAGCAACAGAACCAAATCTTCCTGCTTGATAGAAAGTGAATCAACTCTTCCTTCTTGATAGAATATCAATCCTTCCTGGTTAGTAGAGGCTGAATCATTTTTTCCTGCTTGGTTGAGAGTGAATCAACTCTTCCTTTTTAGCAGAATATCAATCCTTCCTGCTTAGTAGAGACTGCATAATTTCTTCCTTCTTAGACGAGACTGAATCAACTCTTTCTGCTTGGAAGAATATCACCTCTTCCTTCTTGGTAGACTGAATCAGTTCTTCCTGCTTGGTAAAGACTGAATCAACTCTTCCTCCTTAGTAGAATACCGACTCTTCCTACTAGGTAGAATATCAACTCTTCCTATTAGATGTCATGATTATCAGAGAAAATGACAATCTAAAATTATTTGTATAATTCAGTCATACATTACTTATTTTTCATTTCATAATACTCAATTAAAGAAATCGGTTGTCTTTAATGTTCTCAAGGGCATACAGGATCTTTCACCCATTGTACATTAATAGGGAAAAACAGATGACAATTTGGGCGATCTGTATTATTCAACTTGGTCTATTTTCAATAAACATCTGGCAGCTATAAAAACATTTTACTTAGGTAGTTCTGATATCATTACTAATTATAAAAGAATTGTTTTTCCTTGTATGGAAAAATTCAAAGGGCTAAATAAAGCTCATCAAAAAACAGGAGTAAAAGTGGAGGTATACAAAACAAGAGAGTCATGGCAGGTGATTTGGTGAAAATGCCTCTCATAAGATCAAGTGTGGGAAAGCATACTCTGTTCATTTCAGGTACATATATACATATGCCGTATAAAATATCATAATCATCATCAAGCACATCATATTATTCGATGAAACTTTTTCAGCAAAATAAACAAGTATGGTAAACAATAAATAGCAAAAAGGGGTAAATTGCAGGTATACACAGTTCACAAGCTAAGTCATCCCTTAACTAGTATGACTCCCACTGACTTTGATAACTCCATGATAACAACACCAAGACTAGTTGTGTTTACTCACCCCACAGTGACATTAAAACAGAGAAAAAGATGGTAGCTGGGTTGTCCACTAGGTAGGTGAGCTTTGCAGACCAACATGCCTTTTCCAAAGTCCAAAAGTCACAGTATAAATCACACAGTGGACACATGGTCACATTATTCCCCTCATCACAGATGTCATTGCTGAAATATAATGCAGGTGTTGTGAGGAGAGTCAGTCAAGGTCTTAAATATTAATCTAGTCAAAGTTGGACATTAATGGTGATAATAAAAGTCTGCAAATCTTAGAAGTAATAGTAATTTCCCTAAAAGTTGTAAAGCACAGAAAACTGCAATATAACTAAGAATATCTGTCTTAATCTATTCTTTCCTCTCACTCCTACCATTTTACATGAAATTCGCTCAAACTTCACATCTAATAAAGTGGCAGCATTTCAATACAAGTTCACCAGTTACTTGTGAGTATAATGCCCAAATTAACATACTAAAGGAAAAAATATAATAATACTATGATGGTTAAAATCATAGATTCCTCACACAGGATAAATGCAGAAGTTAATGGAAAAAGTTAATAAATATACATGTAAATACCAAGACAATTTATGATTTGACATACCTAGGATGATGGGAACTGACAGTGAAAACACCATACAGGAAGCAGAGGACACCCAAGACAGAGGCTGGAACCAGCATATATGTATAGAATCCAAGCCAAGCAAAGTAAAATGCCACCTTAACTCCTAAGTATTCCTTAATGTAATCAAGTGGCTGCTGCTTGTACAAGTTTGACAGTGAAGCCCAATGCTTGTACAGTGCTGAGCGTTGGCTATACCCATCTTTCACACTTCCCTGCAATAAAAACTTCTTAAGACATAAAGCCACATGCCCCATTTATAACAGTGATACCTAACTAGACTGGTAGACTGAATCTCTAACCAGGGATTGTCAGATCAACAGATATACACCATGGATAAGATGGACGTATGCACAGCGTGAACTGTTATGGGCTGAAGGTATTTCACATGAGGATACCAAGGAAATTATTCTGATCATGAACACTGGTAGCATTTTATGAGTAAGTGTGGTATGAATGGAGATGGTATTCTTCCTTGATGAATTACCTAGTATGCAAAGGGAAAACTAAGAGGTCCTGTAGTTGTATGGAAATCTTCATTTGATTTGAATGACTAAACATGAGGATTTGTATCAGCTGACAAGCTGCATGCACTTAATCCATTGTGTGTAAATATAAGCAGAGTTAAAGATATTACATACATAATTGTAATCAATGAACAGCTCCACATCTGATAAAACAAGTCTTTTATTGATTATATATATGTTCATGAACCATAAATATGTTTTCCTCCAGTAGTTAGTAATATAAACTTTGTCATGCAGTGTTCTTACCTTAATAAATCAACCTAATACCACTGTATTCTGTACTCCCCTTTGTAAAGAAAGAATCCTCTACATATTATCTCTGTATCATATATCATTGAGGAACTTAACAAATAAAAGTAATATACTTTCCACTATATCGATGTGTGGGTGCGTGCGGTGGTGCTGAATTGATGGGGGCGGGCCCTAGCTGCTGGTAAAGGATCCTAATTATTCATGTTTAGTATATATCGATTATGGGCTTTTACCTAAATAAATGGAAAAACGACTTTATTTTCATTCAAAAACATAAAAAAATAATACAAGAGAAATTGTTTCTTTTACTGTAGAATTAATTACAATGGTTACTGTGTAAATTCCATTTTCTCAAGCTGACACAGTTACACTTTCTTTGATGATTTATGGATGACTGAGATATGTGATATATCTTCTTAGGTTTTCAGTGACATCTAAAAATAAGATGTGGAATCGTTCATCATCTGGGAATTCAAATAAGGACACAAGAGTTTAGAGCCACAATCATGGTTTACTTATTGGACTATGTCTAACCACATCAGTGGTGTGGCACAATGAAAAGGATAACGATCTTATCTGGTGGAGGGGTAGGTTGGTGGTCGAGTTAATGGTCTCATCTGGTGGATGGGCTAAGCTAGGGGTGGGTTAATGGTCTTACCTAGTGAATTATGACAGACTAGTAAGTGGGTAAATGGTCTCACCTGGTGGATGGGATAGGCTGCTTCATAAATACCCGAGTTAATGAGTTTCTCAATCCCAAATTCAAATTGATTATCATCCTCAAATTTCTTTCTTAAGATAAAGTCAACCACCTGGATGCGGATGCTGGGTGAGAAGAGTTCCTCATCATCATCAAACCTTGGCCCAAGATAAAGAATCTATTAAGAAAAAAGTGAACTTTCTCTTTCAGTGTCAAAAATATTCAAAACCAGTCTGAAATATACATAACTGGGTTTTTGAAATATATTGGATATCACATTAGTTTTAAAACTTTTGTGAAGAAAGATTGATCTAAAAAGGATATTTTTTTGATAATGAAGTACTGTACATTTATTCCTACTTTCTAAGAAGGGGCTGTGGAAATAGGAGAGTGGATTGAGTCAGCAATAAAGAAGTCAGAGGAATGTATGAGGAGGGCACAGTAAATGGATACAGAATATAAAAATACAAGAATACAAAGCCCTACTGACCCATACAAAGCACCTCCTGTTTACACAGAGCCATTATTAGTCACATATTTCCCTAACCTATGCTTAATACCCAAACACATCAGCATATATAAAATTGCATGGCAACTTGTTCCATTCATTTACTACTTTGTGTCCATGCCAATGTTTACTTAGGTGTTTCCTGGGCCTAATTTCTCTAATTTGAATTTACTGTTGTGTGTTTTCTCATGGACTGATATTTTCAGTACAATATTCGTGATCCCCTCATCGAAGACTTGGATGTTATGCTGTGATGATATATGGCTAGTTGAAAGTCTGATGAACAGATGTACATAAATTAAGAGGAAGTTGAACATAAAGCAAAAGGACAGAATAAGGTAGTATGAATGCAAGAACAGGGCATATATGGAAGAATGTGGTTATTAGACAACCAGGGTGTCTAGGGAAAAATGAATGAGCTATTCAACGGGCAACAGAAGCAAATAATATACAAAATCTCCACTTGATTAACCTCTTACATGACAGTATGACCCTTAAGAATGAAGGTGTGACCATTAGGTACAATGGCCTTGCTTTTGACCTGACCTTTTTCAATCAGATCAAAGCTCATACCATTATCCCTAAAGTTCATATCATCATGCTAAAGGGTTGTATTGTCATACTCAAGGGGTTAACTGAATCACAGACAGGTATCAGAAAGTGTCGTGCATATATGCATTCACATATCTGAGGTTAAAAAATATCAAATTCGCAAGATATATGAACAACACTGACTGGTAAATGAAAAATGTGAATACATGTTCCATTAATTTACTTCTGAAAATATGATTCAACTTACAGATACTTCTTGTTGTTAGAATAAACTGCCGTAAACGATGGTTTGGTGGGGATGACACTGGCATCAGGCTTCACAAACTTAAAAAATTTGCTCTCCTTGCTTGAAAAGGTCTTAGTATCATCCTTTATTTCCTGAAAGAGACACTTAGAATAATGGTGCTGATAGTTCTAATCTGTCTCAATACTTTGATCGTTTCAAGATAAGATTGAAAAATCAATCACCACTTTAGCATGGTTCAATCTCCAGTGCACTGACTCCTGTCTATAATGACCTCTCATCTGAATCTCTTGTTATGTTAATGACATGCTTGACCTTGTAGCTACTATAATCTATAAAGGATACCCTGTTTATCAATATTTCAGTATTGTATTCACACAGTACAGGATTGTGGCATGTGACTGGTAAAAGCTTACTTGTCAATCACTTTAATGTCCAACCAGGTAATTAGCAAATCAAAAGACCATAGATAATAATCATGTACAGGAATCACAAGTATTCTCACTAATTTCTAATACCTCCACCTTCTTCTGTACATTTGCGTTTAGGGTCCACGACTCTCATCCACACTACATCGTGGGGATTACCGTACCATCCGATGTACCCATTTTTGCCCACACCGACAGTGCCCTCTCAATCTGACCACTCTAGAATGCCCCTAGGACCTTTGCCCCCCACACCCAACTTATAGTTCACTTCAGCTCCCATAGTTGTGTCCGCTGCCAGGTACCTAAAACACCCTTTAATTCAACCTCACAATATTTCAATCTTCGAACGGTTAGGGGGGTAGGTGAGGTGAGATTAACACGACTTTGACCAAGTTAATTTCATTGTGGCTTTTAAAAAACTCTCATCTAGAAAGTGTCATGATGAAAATCCGTAGCAATAAACTCATCATCTTCAATAGAAACATGAACAAAAGAATATTTTAAAGTAAAAGTGCATATTTGTGGCTGGGCAAGTTGGCGATCATCCGTTGTCTGATTGAATCCCTGGTTCATATCTCACAAAATAGGGATCCATGGGCTGTTTAATATCCTCTACTTACTGCTAGAAGTAGAGGATAGGGAAACGCTAATAGAACAATATATTCTCAATATCTACCACAAAGTATTATGCAAAACCAGATGCTGCTCTGCCATCAGGGCGGGACAAAAGTGATACTAAATGCAAATAGCAATAGTCCATTATTACGAGGAGAGCCTTTGTGATAGTAGAAGAGACGGGAGACACTGAGGCTCGTGTGGAGAACGTCGGAGAGCAAATGGACGGAGAAATTCATCTGAAGTTTTAAACAACGGAAGCGCAAATGACGGTCATTCCTAAATTTAAAGGCGAGGTATTCGTCACGTCTAAATTTTGAACCGTATTTAAAGTGTTGCTTAAATTTTAACTATTCCTGTGGGTACCATAAGGTAATAATGTAATCCTATTGAAGAAAAACTGCTTTGCCTGATGCGAAATAAAACGCGCCCGTTCCTAACGTTATCTGACACGACACGGGCAATCGAATATCCTAATCAAGACGAGAATGAATCCATATAGCTAGGAATGAAATCAAACTGATCCAGTCTTGAGTAGCTGCTTAGATCATGAGTATTGAAGCCTTTGATGAGTTCCAGCGCCTGTAGTAAAACGCGTATTGACCTTCTCTTTCCTTAGCCCACATAAGTTGTCGTCCACAGAGTTTTCGTACGATTTGTTTGTCAGACAGAGATTCACCATCGTGGTAGCTCGCCCGTGTGTTATTCTA
>JAUTYZ010210394.1:0-10549 GCA_032273725.1 Panulirus interruptus
GTTTCCGTGCTAAAGGGGTTAATTATTCGTAATCAGATTCAGATTTCAAAACTTTATTCCTCGATATCGTAATCATGGGGTTAAAGTCGTCGTTCTCATGGGGGGTTAGGTTGAGGCACTCAAGGGGTTAAGTCGCCGCTTTCAAGGGGGTTAAGTCGTCCTATTCAAGGCGGTTGAGTCGTCGAACTCAAAGGGTTGTCTCCGTACTCAGGGTGGTAAAGTCGTTGTACTCAAGGGGTCAAGTCATCGTACACATGGGGTTAAGTCATCGTACTTAAGTGGGTTAAAGCGTCGTATTCAAGGGGTTATGTCTAAGTACTCAAGGGGGTCAAGTCATCATACTCAAGGGGTTAGTTCGTCGTATTCAAGTTGAGTAAGTCTTCAATACTCGAGGTGTTTGTCCGTCTTCCTCTAGCTGTTAAGTAAGTCGTCTTTCTCAAGTTGGGTTCAATCGGCGCACTTATAAAGGTAAGTGAGTGAATTTATATAATAAAATGTACATCTAATTTGACCCAAGGGTAGGACACAGAAGATCGTGGTACTCAAGTGAATGAGTAAGTCATCGTCCTCAAGTACTGCTGGGGGGTGGGGGTGGGGGGGTGGGGGGGGGGTGAAGAGAAGAAATGCATGTATATACGCATCACATTATAAATAGCCTGGCACGGGGCGGCGGTTGGCTGTGGCTAGGCCAGGAATAGCCCCTCTGCCCTCACCTTCAACCTGACGACGCCAACAGAATATGTAAAGTCGAGAAATTTTTTTTGCGAGCTCTCCACACGAAGCAAATGCAACTCTTGAGCACGACGCCACGACCTCTCAGCAAGACAGTACGACCCTTGAGCGCGAAGTGTACAACGCTGACGGCCCTTCGTTACAACGGTACGACCCCTTTGGGTATGATAGGATGGCCTTTGACCTGACCCTTCCGGGTCGGGTCAGAGGTCAGGCCATCACCATACCCAAGGGTCGTACCATCGTGCTCAAAGGTCGCCCCGTCGTTCACTACGTTAACCTGGAGAGGCTGACAGCGAGACAGTGCAGACAACAAGATTAAAATAATGCTGTGGTCAGCTGGAGGAGCGCTAATCCCTGCTCCTCCCAAGGTATTTACCGACCCCATACACACACACACACACACATAGACACAGTTATGAGAGGGAGAGCAATGAGTATAACACGATTAGGACAAAGGAACAGACAAATTTTGAAAAGCATTTTGTTGAACAAGGTAAGAAAATAATGGAAATCTTTTCCACTACTTCGTCAGGCGTAAAATCGTCAGCTGCAGGCCGGCTCATCAACGCTAAGGAACCTAGAGGCAAGAGCTGATGAGGATGTCCAACCAGCTTCTTGTTATGACCTCAGGTTACTCTGTCTCTACATCTCATAAAGACCTATTTACTGTCAGTGTCATCCAATTGATTTGGGAACTTGAAGGCTACGATCAGATCACCCCTAACTCTTCTCTCCTCCATGATGGACAAATCTGTAACCTTCAGCCTCTCAGTACTGTGGCTTATGATACAGGTGTCACCTTGGCTGCCCTTCTCTGGAATCCCATAATTCAATCTTTGTTTTTTTGAAGTGCAGCGACCAGATTGGTAAAGCATATCCCACTTTTGGTCTGACATACTTTGCAAATAGTTTTACTGAACAATTTCTTATTCAGATACTTGCATGCAATTTGAATATCTGCCAGCAGACACCTTGACCCCTTAACAATTTTCATGGTGAACAACTCTGGCGACAGATTCGAATCAATGTCGTCTCCTGGATCTCTTACACGTGGACATTCTTGTAGCTTATTTCCCGGTGTTTTAGTAATTGCACCAAGACCTTCTTTCATCGTGTCTCATCTTCATTAATCTGTAGTTACTCTACTTAGGTTTCATCAGCCATTACCTGACTACTTTTGGAGTTTGTTTAGGTTCCTTTGTAAGCTGATGCAGTCATCAGCGTTCCTTACCTCTCTCTCAAAGGCCTCGGCATCATCCGCAAACATCTTCAAGTAACTGTTCAGTCCATCAGGCGAGTCGTTAACATGTGCAAGAGCCCACGATCGAGCCCTGTGACACGCAACTCGTAGCCCCGATCCATTTCCAAAATGGTTCTGTAACGTGTCTTTGCTCCCTTCCAGCTTCTTAATCAACCTCCGATGTGGTTCCGTGTCAAACACTCTCTTGCACTCAAGGAACACGCAGTCGGTAGTACCCGTCCATCTCTTCTGTCTACGACGGAGCCCACTCGGTCATAGAAGTCTTAAGGGATTTGTAATGCATGTGCAGATTCCTTCAAAATATACGGACAGACTCCATTAGGATCATGAGCTTTAAGGTGGGTTACGATATCTTAACAGCCTTCTTATGTCTTTTCCATCAATTCTGTTGCTTTCCAAGACTTCTTCCCCCACCCATCTCACAGGCGTTGGGGCTGTGGTGTCCTCCACTGTGAAAACAGTTTTAAACTTATTCAACTCCTCGCATATTTCATCATCCACGACAATTCTTCCTTCAGATTGCCTTGGCCTGATCAGCTGCTCTTTAACCGGACAAGGTTCGGATTGTCTTTTGCGTCGCTCACAAAATTCTTTTCAGAGTTTTTCTGTTCCATCTTCCTTATCTTGAGGTGCTCGCCTCTTGCTCTATCATAATCTTCAAATGCTGCTTGGCTGCTGTCTTGTCTATCTCCTTCAGAATACATATCTAGATTATTTAGCTTTTGGACACCTTTTAATGATCCATATCTCTATTTTTTCAACCTTTACCCTCTGTTTGGATCCAGTCATACCCATGTTCTAACTCCTTCTTTGAAGACTTCACAAAACCTTCCATAACACTGTTCTATACTCTGGTTATATAACTCCCTTTCTTAATCTATACTATCGAAGAATTGTTCAGCTACGTATAGCTGGGTTCTGTTCCTCCTCTGATCTCTCTCTCTTGCCTTCTTTAATCACGTAGTCATACTTAAGCACTACGTCATTACTTGTTCCAGTTGGCGTCTCACGATTGCTATATCCATTTTCTATGCTACTGTGTGTAAGGGAGGGTGTCTGGCAGTGATGGTGTGTCTGGCCCTCTGGTTTTCGTGAGTGCCCAGTAACTCGTCTAGCGTGGTGAAGTTCTCCAGCTGTGAGGTTGGTGGTGTGATCTAGGTGACCCACTTGTGGTGAGGTGTGCTGGCAGTTCTAGGGCACTAGCTGCTTAACCTCTTGATCACGGCGGGACGAACTTGGGTATGATGGCTTTAACTTTCAATTCACCCCATCGGGTGTCAGGTCAAAGGTCATATCAACATACCTTAAGGGTCGTACCGTCGTGCTGAAGGGGTGAATACTCCAGCTTTAACCTTCTTTAGGAATGTCTAAACATATTTGCACAACCAAATATTATCTTTATTATCAACAAAATAAATTCTGAGACATTCTCAATATAAAAAAAATTATCCGTCCTACAGTTGTAATCTTTCAAAGATAAAAGAGTAACTAACTATACCGACTTTGGGGATCAGTTTTATTTGACCTGAATATCATGGTACTGCTTCGCTCTGCCCATCATGTTCCTCACGCTAAACCAGTTCAATATTTCTATCGTTAATACTGTTACACAGACACACCACCACCCCAGCACCCACCACTGGCGAACAGGTAAACCATAGAAGAGACGGTTGCTTCGTCTCCAGTGTTCGACTCCGGGCAGCATTGTTGTCTCTGAAGCTTCGACATCAAAGCAGCAGCCAGTTCTAGGATAATTTTTCTACAACCATTTGGAACCAGGGTAAATTGAGTATGTCCTAGATGCGCCCCCTGAACTCGGCCATCCTGACGCTGAGGATGTGGCTCCCAAATGACCCATCATCACCCAAAAGGAGTAATGTTTAAAAACACTCTGAACAAGCCAATACGAGAGCTTCGTTGGGAATGATTTACTGAAACTTTGAAAGTATCAAATAATCTACTTCACATATGGTACAATTGACTATAAACTTATTATAATTTGCTTACAAAGTAAATGTGATCTATTCTACGCAGTCTTACAGCCATTGGAGACTGAAACTTAGAAACAACTATGATATATATATATATGTATATATATATAGTTCAGTTCAGTTTCAATACTTTATTCCTTGATAGAGGAATCGGGATCCTAGTGCTGTCACTAGGTACCCCTGTACAATAATACCAGAAGCATCTGGCAAGCGGTGCGAGTACATATAAATATTCCAAAGGGATATAGATAATCATATAGTATCTATATCTATCAAATCTTTCATAATGTTTCATGTTTCAGTCTAAGCTTGTAATCACAATTGATCTTCGGCTTTCAGTGAGGTAGTTTGGCTTACGATATTTAGTTCTAAGGTCAGACATGAATTTTGTCCGCTAAGTATGTCTATGTATAAAGTATAAAAAAATATTTGTAATAAAGATGATGTGATAATATTTTAGTTATCAAAACGTAACACAGATAATCAGCTGTAGTTATTACCTAGCGTCCTTTACCAGATTGTATTGTTAGATAGTATTAAGGTCATTCAGTGCTTAATTACGTAATCTGAAGAGTCAAGGCGTACGGTAAGTTCTGGAAAGTAATTAGGTAATTATTTCTTTCGCATCATTACTTGATAATCTAGCTTGGTAATTAGATGTAGGAGGGAATATAGCTTGTGAGGAAGGGAAGCGGGTGGTGCTGGGTTCCTAGAAAGGCAATCTATATTCCGTATGACCCTTCCTGACAGCACCTGTCCATAATAAGGTCTAAAATGGTAAGTAAGGCCCTTATTACCTGAGGCTGTGGGCAGGTAACCAGCGAAGGAATGTTCTTAGATGTTTGTCTTTCTGCTCCTACCACTTTAATTCATAAGTTTCTCTTCTCTTCCACTATCACAAACAGCCTCGTTAGGACCCAATTGTCTGTTGCTGTTTGAAGTCAGTTGTATTCAGTTGTTTAGATACTTAGATGCTTCCTTAACTAGAAGTTCGATCCCACAGCCATTCTTAGGAAGGAAGTTAAGCCTCCTAGAAGACCCTTGCTAGTGACATTAACAAATAGCCAAATCTAAGAACCTAACTAATACTCAAGGGTCCCAATTCCTTAATAGAAAAGCTTCCAAAGCTAATATCAAGTATGAGTAATGTAAGGTAATTTGTGGTGTAGACAAGTGACAAGGTTTGAGAAGGTAATTAGGGCCCAGGGACGGGGCCTCCCTGATGGCACAAGTAGGCAAGTAGACCTATATGGGTAAGTGGGGAGCTGAGCGCCCTCCTACCTGGTAATCGAAGCTGTTGACAAGGATTAAGTAGGTAATTGGAGGGGTTCAGTGGGGGTCCAGCACCTCTCCATGACGGCACAAGGGCGTGGCCGACGCCGCTCGTCTTGCTATATAACCAGGGAGACTCTACCTGGTGGTGTAGGCAGGTAACTAGGGACCAGGAACCCTACCTGGTGGTGTAGGCAGGTAACTAGGGACCAGGCGGAACCAGGTGGAACAGGCAGGTAACCATTGTGGTGACGTCCTCAGACGGAGGTGTGCTCGGCGGCGCTGACCGATGTGATCGTGGCGGTACTGAGGGGCGCCGACGGGGCAGTGTTCAGCTTCGGCCAGCCCAACCTGGGTAAGTGTGTACCTGTGTGTGTGTGGCTATTGGTGGTACCTGTGGTACTCTCAGCGGTACATCAGCGGTACTTCTAACCCTGACACCAAGTGGTTGACAGTGGTGATAGTATTACTAACCTTTGATTCATGACGTTCTCGATTCCCGAGACGATGGTAGGCTGTAGCATTTGTGGTACAAACATACTCATCCGTCTCCTCCACCCTGCCTCTCCTGAAGCTCATGTTACGTTGGTGATTAGATCTCAACTACGTATCTCTCTCCCAACTACCTGGACCCTCAGGTCTCAACCCCTTATCTCTCGCCCACCAGTCTGGACCCACAGGTTTTCCCTTAATGTCATCGGTAGAACTTCTGTCCAAATTCTTGGACGATGTTTTTTCAACGGCAGGCTCCCACGGGTCAGACACAGGAAGAACTGGAAGCAGTTCTTAAGTATAAACAACAGAACTCCCTTCGTACCCAGATTCAAGGGGTACTACAGTCATGCACATCTGACCCATTATATCTACTGGAAGATGACTTTTCTTTATTAGATTAAAAAAGATTTCTCGGTTCTGTGAACCCATTATGTAAAACATTAAGAAAGGTCTTTCACATTCAGATGGAAGTGTTTGTTTGGGTGTATACTGAAACGATGTTATAGAAAAGAATAAGAATTTTTCTTTTTGAATTCGAATTCGATGTTTTAACGATAATTCTACGTACACCAGTTATATATTACCTTTCATATTGAAGGAAATTATTGGAAAATATTTTCACCCACTAGTATTATGGACTTTGATGAGACTAATCCTACGATAAACATATGTAAAAAAGTAGATATATAAAAGATGGATATAGGTGTAGAATAACATGATTAACTACTGTACGTATTTGTAATATTTCCTGTCACAGAGAACAAAGAACTGTAACGTAAGCATTACAAAACACTTTGCTCATTAAACAGAGTTTTTCTTTGGTTTTTCCGATGAAATGTAATTGTTTCAACTTTTTACAATAACCCTGAGAGCTCAGAAAGGGATCACAGTTGGTTGGTTGTTGGTCTTTAGTCCTATCAACAACCAGGGTCATTATGGCCGTCAAATTCAAGCTACATCCACCAACTGGAAATCTCTGACACCTTCATCAGGTGTTATGGATAATTCTACGACCACATTTACTCTCACTATAGGTATGGATTATTGGTACGGATCACACAGACCACCGACCTTTAAGTATATCTGGATAAATAAGGCTTGGAACGCGCCTCACAAATGATGAAAGACAAACAGAGTCCCATACCAGTCCTGTAGGACAGACTGGCTCCTTTTCATCATGAAATGAATCATTATTTTCTTGAAGAATATAGGATTAATCAAAGTTGTCTTAATGGAATTCATTATTCATGAGATAGAAATACAATTATGTGAAGGGCATTTTATTGTATTTTGGAAAGTCTTTTGTAACAGGCATTTAATTTTTTCGAAGTTGACGAGTTTAATGAATTCTTGAGGTAGGACTTTTATCTATTACCCCTTCCTCTAGCACCAGATTTCTATTACCCAGCTCTTCTATTTCCCAACTCCCCTTTAAAGAGTAGTCTATTGTATCAATTAAGAGTCTAACTGAATACCTTTATCTTATTGAAAAAATTGAGGAGTGTCATGAAGCCCAGCAGCAGGAACTCTCTGTACTAACGAACAGCTTCCCCCCCTCCCCTTGTTCGCCCCAGGTCAGGGGTACACGATGCTGGGGAGCGGCGAGAGCTGCCACAACCTGGGGGTCATGCCCTCGGCCGTGTGGTGGCTCTACAAGGCCCTTCAGGACCACAGGGCCAACACAGGGGCGCGCTTCTCAGTCAGGATCTCCGCTCTGCAGATTGCTCCTGGAGACGTGGTCACCGATCTCCTGGCCCAGTATGCTCAGGGTGAGTACTGGGGGTAGTAGTATGCTCAGGGTGAGTACTGGGGGTAGTAGTATGTTCAGAGTAGTACTGAGGGGCGGTAGTGTGCTAGTATACTCAGGGCGAGTATCAAGATGCAGTAGTATGCTCAAGGTGAGTACTGAGGAAGAGAAATATACTCAGGGAGGCTTCTGTGAAGAACAGTATGACCAGGGTGAATGCTAAGTACCCTGGCATCAGGTGATCATCTGTTATCCTCATCATATCGACAATAATCAGTCATTAGCAGATCAACAGTTAACCAATAATTGAACACCACTTGAACAGACACAGAGATCACATGAAAGCCTGGGGAGGATTATTTGGCAATATCTATGCATCAACTCATTATTAATCACCTGATCAATTAAAAACTGACTGATAAATCGATTAATCAATTTGGAAACAGTTGATCATCAGCCGATCACTGCGCCACCACATGGCCACACATTCATCAACTGAACACCATATCATTAACATAATAAAAGACAGCAATTGATCACTATGGCTTCAATTAATCACTTGATTGATGACAGGGTTACTCTCTCATCACATAGGAATTATTTGATTCTCAACTGATCACCGAGGTGTCAACAGATTCTACGGCATCAATCTGTCTCTTGTGAAGCGATTTTCATTTCTGACAAGAGCTCTGTTCTTATATATTGATTAGATAAGTTTCACAAAATTTGATCATGTTACTTGTTTTCTGGTAATTCTACATTTGCTTCTACTCCACGTGGAGATTCCGTGGAGAAGTGGTCTGTATTTCCTTGGCTTTATTTACGAGGGAGCCGTGTGGCTATATGTGGTCTTAGAATAACCTGCTCTCTCTTTCTCTCTCATTTTATCTAAGTATCTGTTTCCTCATCTTTGTATCTATCTCCTTCTACGTATGATTTTCTCTTCACAGACAATAACGCACTTCGTGTGTTTTGCTTTATCTCTCCCTCTGCTTCTTTGTTTATCTGCCTGTTTATCAATCTGTCTATCTGTGTGTTCGTGTATCTCCATCTATCCACGTCTTCCTATCCTCTTGAGACAAACCCGCCGGAGGTGGAGTTGGCCCATCTCTCCTCCAGACTATAGGTCGGAGTTTGGTTCCTTGACAGTGTCTCCTGCATCCTTGACCTTGACTGTGTTTCTCCAGTGTTGACAGGGGGAAAATTGGCCCCAGCCGCCGCGGTGATGATTCCTGGAAGCCGAGGAGGGGAGGTTAGGAGGGAGAGTATGAGAACAGACGTAAAGAAGGAAGGAAAGAGCAGACAGAGTAAGCTGTTTGGGAAGGATGTCCATTGCGTAAGGGACAGAAGCAAGGAGAATCAGTCGAGGAAGTTAGGGACATCTTACGTCGAAAGGGAGACTAAGAGAATCCAGAGTGAGGGAG
The DNA here is from genome assembly GCA_032273725.1 of Panulirus interruptus. Lineage (NCBI taxonomy): Eukaryota > Metazoa > Arthropoda > Malacostraca > Decapoda > Palinuridae > Panulirus > Panulirus interruptus. The sequence goes on from JAUTYZ010210394.1 coordinate 8,926, forward strand.
GAAAGCATGAGACATCTTATGATGGATATTAGAACACTCCTCATCTAGGAGGAAGGCAGAGGGGCTCTGAAAGGAAGGGAAGGAGGTACACTTCACTAAGGAAAGAGATATTCCTGGATTTATGCCAAGACAGAGAAGGCTATAAGAGAAAGGGTATAGACTTGAGGAGAAAGAGACCTCAAGAGAAAGGGTTTAGGCTTAGAAGAACATGATCGAAACAGAAATAGAGGCGTCCAAGAGAGAGAGAGAGAGGGTTTCAGGGTGAGACAGAAGGCTTGAGGAGTGGCTAGGATTGCTCTGTAGAAAGCAATCAGGGAAAGAGGAGCAGGAGGAGTAGAGCAGGACAGGGGGAGGTGGAGGGTAGAGCGTGTGAGCTGAGGGATGTGAGGCTGGCAGTGTTGGTGGTCTGGGGTCCACCCTGGGATGCATGCAGCCTCATCTTATAATCATATTACGACACAAACTTCCAGTGCCCCGAGCTGATCCAACCCTTGACTCTCCATGCGGTTTTGTGTGATGCTCTGCCAATGTATGGTGGGTGGTCTGTTGTATCAAGTGGTTTGTTAGTTCAGCCACTTGACTCAGTTCTTGTGGTTTTGTGTGGTGTTCCCCCAATGCATAGTGCTCGATTGTATTTTGCGGTGTGTTGGTCTAGTCTCTGACGCAGTTGTTGTGGTAATAGTGTTGTATTCTATTCCTGTATTTTGTTGTACTTCTGTGATTACTATAATACATTTGGGTATTCTACTATAGCGTCCTCTACCTTTTGTCATTTTCTATGATTCTGCTTTCTCCCTCCCGCACTCTACCTCTGGGGTAAGCTGGACCTTCCTCTGGTATCAAGATGTTACCATCCACCACACTACAGGAAATGACAGGTGTCACGTCTTGTTTGTACCTTCTGCTTCGGCCGGAAGGGATATTGGAAGCCAGGACGACACACTGACGTCTCGAGGGAGTACGAGAGAGCATATGAGTGTACGTGGGAGTACGTGGGAGTACACTGGAGTATATGGGAGGACATGAGAATACGTGGATGCATGTGGAAGTACGTTATGAGTACGCTTCAGTTCCTGAGAGTATACTTGTGTACGTGGGGTTACATGAATGTACGTGGGTGTTCGTGGGAGTATATGGTAGTACACTGAAGTACATGGAAAAGATTTGGAAGTACATGGAAAAGTCTGATAGTGGAACACCTGATGGTCTATGACGAGGTTACCTACTAGAGGTTAGTAATGATATCCTACATCCCTAATCCATATAGAAGGAGACGAAATGATAAAGTAAAAAGCTTTTAAAGGAGACAAGAGTAGTCTTATTAGGGAGGAAGGGCGAGAGAAGATAGGAAGGAGGAAGTGGAGCCTCTGGGTCATGGGGTGGTTAAATGTGTCCTCATGGTAGTAAGGGAGGTGGATCCTCATTAGGGGGGCGATGTGGGCTCTAAGACAAACTGAGGAACACCACAGGGGGCAGGAAGGGAGAAGGAGGCACCCAAAGGAGGGAAGGCGACGTAGTGGAGTTCTGCATCAACCTTTTGGAGGTGACTAAGTAGAGTTTACAGCAGTGGTGTGGAGATCATGGTGGGGGGCGGACCCATCATGGGAGGGGGGGCCCTTGACCG
>JAUTYZ010210616.1:0-14326 GCA_032273725.1 Panulirus interruptus
ATGTAAATGTAACTTTCAGCAATAACATTAATCAAAAACTTGCCAGAAAATTCTGTGGGCTATGTTTCCAGAATCCCTCGTACAAGCTGTAATATGTTTTATATTAGGCAGACTGGTAAGGATCTTTATGTTAGACTTATGCAACATAAATATAGTATAAGAATAGGACAAGATTCAAATGCTTTGTTTAATCATGTTAAAAATTATGACCATTGTACTGACTGGAGTAATGCCAGTTCAGTTATTAACTGTAACTCCTTTAACATGAGAAACATCATTGGTAAGAGAGATATGTGGTAATAAAAAGAATGAGGTTGAGAAAGCTGAAGAAGGTGTGCTAAAAGGGTTTGCATATATGAAGATAATGAGTAAGGAAAGGTTGACTAAGGGGATACATGTGTCAAAAGTGGAGGGATCAAAGAGAAAAGGGAGACCGAACTGGAGGTGGAAGAATGTAGTGAAAAAGATTTTTAGTGCTCGCGGCCTGAACATGCAGAAGAGTGAAATGCATGCACAGGATAGAGTGAATTGGAACGATGTGGTATACAGGTGTCGTTGTGCTGTCAATGGACTGAATCAGGGCATGTGAAGAATCTGGGGTAAACAATGGATAGGTCTGTGGGGCCTGGTTGTGATAGGGAGTTGTGGTTTTGGTGCATTATACATGACAGCTAGAGAATGGATGTGAGCAGATGTGGCCTTTCTTTGTTAGTTCCTGGTGCTACCTCGCTAATGCGTGAAACAGCAATTAAGAGTGACAAAAAAAAAATTACAGAAAAACAAACTGAAAACTGGCATTCCTTCCTCAGCACAGTGAATCACAAGTCCCAAGGTAACTAACTCCAGTACACACTAGTGAAAATTCACTCTTATCGCACCAGTCCAACCCTCACTCATAAAGCACCCCTGACCCATTCAAATGAAATTCTTTGAAAAAAAAAAGCAGCAGGATCTAAAGTGTCACCACTTGTGTGGAAACTGAGTAAGTTAGCCACTTGCCTATGGAGAATGCAACAGAGAAAAGACTTCAGTTATTAAGCGAGTACCCTTCATCTCACATACATGAGCATCAAGTCTCCATGGGTCATTTCTCATCAGGTTCACATTAACCAGTATTCAATATTTTATCAGAACTACTGTCACACTGGAGATATATGAACAACGAATATAGCAAAATGACGTGTATTTTCAGAGACATACAAATTCTCCAACAGTTTGATTTGAACCGCCACGACTAGTGTGAAAGCTGGGTATGTTTGCTACTCAGCTGTAAACTTTCCAATGAAAATATGCAACTGGATCCAATAGGTGATCAAAATATTACTGCAATGACACTTTCCATGGTGAGAAACTGTTTTATCACTTTATTCAAACTATAAGTAGGTGCTTGGGATTCATTAATATGGAGCTTAACTGATTAATAAACAGCATCATTGATTACTTTATTATATGTTATGTTTATATGTCATTCAGCAAATACAGTGAATTCATTGTTATTTGTGAATAATAATGAGATCTTGCCAATATTGTGACTAGTTTCAAGAGCCTATAAAGAAGGTGCAAACACACCCTGAAGATGAAGGCAGATTACATACCAAAAGAAAAGATACATAGGGTTCTTAATAAATGAAAGATTAATCATTTAACAATCATTCTAATTCCCATTTGCATTATACATCAAATTATGAAATACAAAAATAGTGATAAATACATATTAAACAATAAATTTCCTAATGTGGTATCTGTAACATATCACAAGCTAGAAGAGGCTTCATCAAGTCTACAAAAGATAATAATGTACGGAGAGTAATACCTGTGTCAAAAGAATGGTAAATGCAAAAAAACACTAACAAGATATGCAATGTTTTGGTTGAATTGAGATGTGGAAATATTTATAAATGTTTTATGTATATCAATATATTCATATAAAGATAGAATGTCAGAATTTTTCATGGACAGTATGAAATGACAGCTGAAAAATAGACTGTTATCTTTAATGCTATATACTCTATATAAAAAAGAACAAAATGTTCTTAAGATCACAAAACCTACTAATCTCAGATATGACTGCTCATGCATTTATGTCCTTATCTAGTACTCCATACTGTATGATGAGAAAAAAATGCATGACAATCCAAATACATCCTTTATTTAAAATATACAGCTTGGTACTGACTACTTTCTTTTTCCCCTAGTACCATGAGATGAAATATTAATGAATAAGGCAATGAATAAGACCACAGAGAGCTTAATTATTAAGCACAACATCATCTCATTTAAATTCTCCAGTGCTGAGCAAAGGTAATGATTTCACTGACTTATCCAATTTAAAACTTTTAACATGAATGATAAAGTAAAATCAAAACCAAAACCTTTACCTAAAAAAATAACGATATATTCCCATGTTCAGCTCTTTACTCTTTGCGTTATGCAAAGTATCATATTTGTTAATGTGAGGAATTTTGTTCCAAAGACAAATCGTAAAAGATAATAATGCATTTTTTTCATGTTTGCCATTTCCTGCCTTTGCAAGGTAGCACTAAGAACAGAATGGCCCCACTTGCTCATATCAATATGAAACACAATTAAAGATAATTACAATCACAGTGAATTATAATGGAGACCTAATCATCAGTCATGAAATTCATATATTTTAAGGTTGCATTTGCTGAATATCGTTTTTTTTTTAAATTAACTTTGGAAAATAAATGTTCCAAAGCTTTCCATATGATATTACTCAGATGTGATTGTGGGCTTCAAAATGTTTACTGGAATGTCAGAATTATCAAAAGAAGTTGATACTACCATAGGAACATTTCTGCTCCGTGGCAAACAGAGACTGTGCAATGGAGAAACATGAGGCAGTCTTCCCGTAATGAAGCCATTAAAATTGGCATTCACTGGTGAATGCTTCACTACGAAGATGCTTATGGTGCAAATAAAAAATTCAATCATACCAATAAGTACAATGTAATAATGTTTTTGCCTCAAAAGTGGTTGAATCCATTAATCTATTCTGGTATACTTGCAGCATCACGGTTTTTGGTAATTTAAATAACTGTTATTGTCTTAAGCGGTGAAGCCAGCCAAAAAAGAAATTTTTTGATTTATAACCCATAAATGTAGAAACAACAAAACAATGAAGAATGCCAAAAAAATACCATATCGCCTTGTTCGATAACTTACAAAGTCATTGAACATAAGAATCCAATTATACAGTAAAATCCTAAGTTCCTTGTATTTTGCAAAAGTCACCATTGCATCATACCTAAAACTTGTGTGTTTTTCCATGCTTTTAATAAAGACCAAAATGCCCTTAAAAATATATATATATAAACAATCAGAGTTAAAATTTAAAACAGTGAATTATTTGTCCCAACAGCTGTTGTTCACACTAATCTCACCATGATGCCCAAAGCTCATTGTTTGGCTGTCGACTTTACTCAGGAGCTTCCTTCTGATCCTTCTGGTGCTTTGTGATATACGTTAAGAGGTCAATCTGGGTCACAATGCCAATGCACACTTCTTTTTCTATGACAGAGCTTTCAGCATCTGTAACCATGTAAATATCAATTCAGTTAATGCTATATAATTCTTATAAATTTGTTGCATGCTTGAATAAAAAAATTTAAGTATAGCATAATTTAGGGTACTTAAGTTATAGATCAAAAACCTGTTCAGGTGGGGTGCAAATATTCTATATATCAGTTTCTTAATATATTACAGCAAATACAAGAGTACTGTATATGCTAATAAGCAAAATCATATCAGTTAAGCATAAGCTGAAAGATCAATAGCCTTTTCCATAAACTTGCTTTAAACGGCTTAAACAACTTAGATTAGTCAGAGAAAGTGGAAAGCAACAAACAGGTCATCACCATATTATCTGAATGCTTATAAGGTCTATGTTATTCTTCAGTTTCTTCTAAACAATTTTATAAAGAATGCTGAGACCAAGGCATTGTTGGACTGTAAGAGCGCATACTATTGAGAATTCCTTCACCCAGCAGTGTGTGTTCATATAGTGCTATTTCATAAGCTGCTTATTAAAACTAATCATATAAAAAAGTATTAAATAGTGTCTGCATTCCAAATATATAATTTTGAGGTTCTTAATGGTCATTTATGGGTCTTAGCTGATTTATGTAGGTATACAAATAAGACTGATATTGATGACTTACAATTTTTGTGAGTAACAGTCAGACCTACATTCATTTGTATTTATTTGGAAATTTTTGGCAGACTTTCTGAAATTATATCACAGATGTAAACAAAAATTTGTAGAAAATCAGGCTGACTGTACAATAATGCCAAATCTATAGGTACATCAAATTCATTTGCATTTGTGTGGGAATTTTTGGAAGATTTTCAGTGAAAGTTATCACATAAATTATGCTGAAAATTAGGCATAATGTACAGCCAAATTTAAAAAAAACAACTTAATTTCCATGATTGGAAAATTTTGGCAGATTTTCAGTGGGCTTCATCACAAAAAAACTATGAATATTGCAGAAAATCAGGCTTTATATATACAGTACAAGTTTCCCAAGATGATTGTGAATGCAGTTTAAGAAAAGGCCATGCAAAGCAAACTTATATTTACAGTGTAAAATGGGCAATGTTTCAGGGCCCCACCCCAGTCCAAATATTTTCACTCTTGTCCCCCGGATAAAAACACAAAACTTACATGTACCACATAAAATAAAATGCCTCTTTATAATTGGTGCCTGTAACCCATCCCATGAGCCATGGATGGATGGAAGTCAGTAATACAGTCCAGGGTGACAGAGATAGGTAGCAATAGTCTGGTGCCACATTGTCTCAATTTCTTGTTTCACTGTTTTTCCTTCTTTTCTTGTTCTTTTATAAATATACTGCATTATAGTAAAGTCCAAGTTTGAACATGCATTGTTTTACAATCATTTTTTCTTTGTTAAGGTTGCATTACAAAATGATTAATTAAAAAATTCATTTGCAACCGTGCTGCTCCACCTTTTCAGTATGAATTGAGAATAATCCTACAAGGATCAAAATGTCATATTTTTCTATTTAATTTATGGGATTATAAATCTGTCTAGTTTAAACTGGAGACATATAAAAGCAAGAAGTGCAAACTTACAAGGCACTAATGGGGACCCAAGCCATGGCGATACGTTGTCATAGCATGTAAATATAATTCTTTATTTCTGTATTGCCTTAAGGTCTACACTCACCTGCCCCACATAAGTGGAGATATGACATTTGTGATGCCATATGTGTGCCAAGATGGGTACCCTCATACTGTGTAATTGATCACTTACATAATAATAATACTAATACAAATAATAATAATAATAATAATAATAATAATAATAATAATAATAATAATTTAAATATATTTTATATTTCTTATCTAATTTTTCATATCTTTGTTCATTACCACCTCCCATCTGCTCTCTTCACTGTTGCCTTAATTCATTCTTTTATTTTCTTCATATTATCCTATTCCCTCTAAAACATCTTTTTCAGCTCTTGTAACTTTCTTTAAACAGTCAGCCACTTTCTCTTGCACCCCTTTCCTGCAGACACCATCTATACAGCTTCCTACTTTTATCAAATGATTTAACATCCTCATTCCATTACTCACTATTCTTCCTCATGAGGCCATATACCAGCTTTAGCATCCCACAAATTTTCCCTGCACATTTGAGCAGTGCTTTCCTAGATAACTTTCACTCCCCTATTTTCATTTACTCTCTCCCTATGCCAATCTTCTCTCAATCTCTCCTGGTATCTAGGCACATAGGCCATTTTTCCAAGCTCAGTTTTTTCACATAGGTTACTGCCTCTTCACCTAACCTTACCATCAGCTTTCACAATCACCTCCGAAAAGAAATGATCACCAATTCCACCTGCCGCCCTTCTCATGACATTCAAATCCATCAACTTTTTTCTTTACACCATTGTCAATTAATACAAAATCTATTAAATCCCACTGACCCCCATCATCACTGACCTATGTGGACTTATGAACGCACCAGTTACTGAACACTGTATTCCCAATTACCATTCCCCTTTCAGCAAACAACTCAACAAACTTTTCCTCATATTTATTTCTACCAGAGACACCGTGCCCCTAGTTATGCCTTAAATTGCCACATTGCCCGATCTTGCATGCAGATACCCATGCATTATGATTCGATCACTTAAATCAAAACTGCAAAAGAACCTGCTCTGCTCCTCTTAGAATGGATCCCTCTCCAATTCACCCCTCTTACTACCTAGAACGTACACACTAACAATATCCAGCCTTTCGTAGTCTGTTTTTGTTCTAATCAACATCAGTCTTGAACTCACTTTTTGCATTCTTTAAAACAATTCCACACCTCATTCCTTATCAGAAAAACCACCCCTTCATTTGCTTTCATCCACTCACTAACCCCAGAATTTAACCCCTGAAAATTCCTGAACAGTCCACCCCTTTACCTTCTAACTCTTTTTCATTCATAGTCACACCCCCTTACCTTCTATCTCTTTTTCATTCATAGTCAAAATATCTATGTAACTCTCATCAAACTCAGCACCTATCTCTCCCTTCTCTTCATCCTGGTCATAACAACACACAGTATATATACTTTTTCATACTTTTCGCCATTTCTGGCATAACAAGATAGTGCCAGGAACAGACAAAGAATGGTCTAACTTGCTCACATCCACTCTCTAGCTGCCATGTAAAATGCAATGAAACCAAAGCCCCCTATCCAAAGCCATGCCCCACAACCCCTATTGTGGTTTTCCCTGACAGCTTCGTATGTCCTGGTTCTTCCCATTAACTGCGTGTCACCCGCTGTATATCAATTCACTTCTTCCTGTGCACACCTCAAACCCTCCAAAATGTTAAGGCCCATATAACTCATAGTATCTTTCACTCCATATTTCCACCTCCTCCTTGGTTTCCCCCTTCTCCTTGTTCCCTAAACTTCTGACATGTATACCCTCCTGCTCAGCCTCTCCTTCCTCATCCTCTTCAAATGTCCAAACCATTTCAGCACACCCTCTTCAGCTCTCTCATTCATACTCTTCCTTCCATCACACCTCTTCCCCTATCAAACAAAACTTAGATACATAAACAGATACCAAAAATATGATATTCACAACCTTTACGTTTTGCTTTACTTCAAAACTACAGACCTAAATGTGATTGTGATTTCCCTAAAAATGTCTTGATGTATCCATTTAACAGTTGCATGGTACTCATTACAGGCAAACAGAGGCAAAATTCCAACATGTAAGGACAACTAAACCTTTTGTATAAGTGACTTTTCATGGAAACAACTCACAGCTCTCCTTTAAAGTGCTGTCTGTGTAAATACAATTCTGGCAACTTATCTTCATGGCTTGACCTTCAAAGCCAGGTTGTGAGAGTAGACAACACATTCCCCTCACACAAATTTTAAAGCAGATGTTGATGATGAGTGACTATGAGCAAAATCTATTGTAGTAAATGTAGGTATAGTTGGGTAAGATACTCACCATCTTTCAGGAATTTATTTTTCATGGGTTTCAACCTGAATCTAAACACTAATGTTATCACACATACAAAAAAAGGCCTTCCTGATTAACCCAGGACCAGCATCCACCTTACTGTCACATGGTTAAGAATTGGGTGTTTAGATAATGAGGAGGATGTTTATGCATCTACTTTATTCCATGAACTCGACGACTTTGATTTTCTAGCACTTTAGAGGTGTGGTGCAATACCATAACTGGTTCTATGTTGCATGTGGCTTGGTGAGCAGTCAACAGTGTCACTCTCAAGCTCCACTAACCTCCTGAGTTTCCTCGCCAGAAGCATCCACGGAGCCTTGTCGGGTCAAGTACTTGGAGGGAATGGATTCCCCTCTGAGGAGTGGACGTCTGCGGCGGCCCCCACGGCCCACTACAGATCCGCCATCACGCCCACGCTCACCCTCGTGTGGCACCGACGCTCCATTCTCTCCTGGGCTTGAGCTGCTGCCCACCGGGCTACAATGACAGGGTCCTCAGTCTTTCATTACTAAGCAGCAAAACATGCACCAAACACCTGCAGCAGCCACTGATGCAACTGCTGCTATCATGATGGGCGTGGGTGGCCACCAAAGGTCTGAGTCACACACCAAGTTGCACCCCACATGCTCTACAAGACTATATATTATCTAGTTTACATTTCAAACCTAGAATCTATGGACAATTGTCGGTTATGTTCCATAATTGATTAATATGTGTTTCCTAACATTCAGAAGCTGAGCTAATAGCACACACTTAATTTGCATAACTATGAACTTAAGAGCCTAAATCACACATCTGCTGAATATAATCTTAGAGAAGATATACTATCAAGGGTACATACTGCATATTATAGTACAAAACTATACTTTGGGATAATGCCAAATTCTTGTTCAAACAGAACGAAAAAATAAAAAAATACAATTCAAAGTAGGACTGTGATGGTGATGTTCCCACAACTTCCATCAAGTAATACCAAGTCCAGGAACTACCTTCTTCGATCAGGCATGATTCACCCAATTCCTTAACCCATAAGACTATCACTTTATACTTGAATATTTGTACTAATCATAAAAATTACCAAAAAATATTTCTACTAAAGGAAAATCCTAAAACTAACAATGCACTACAAAAAGAAAAAATGCTCAGAGGAATACAGTCCACAGTATTCGACAACCACACCAACTTACAGAGCTTTTTTTGCTGAGGTAGTGAAGGCTCAAGTGGCTGCACGAAGAGTTCTGATTGGTCCAGAGAGCAGTGATGTCACAAGGCGAGAAGGGAGTAAATAAGGCCATGCTTAAGTAACCAAAGACTTCATATAGTTCTAAAAACTCAATCTGGGTACAGAAGGGACAAACAAAATTTGTACTTTGTGAAAAATAACCCAGTCAGAACTATACCTAGTACAGCTTAAAACTCAGGCTGGATATAAAGCTCCTCACTAGAGAGTCTGTAAATGAAAGTACCAATAAGGCATACATATACAGCAACTATATTACAGTATTCTAAAAACGTTTACAGTACATAGATTTAGTTCTGTATGCTGATGTAATTCTCACTGAGTTATTATTTTTTTTTTATAACTATACATTAAGTTAGCAGATGAAATGTCAAAGAAAAACACTTAACTCAAGCTTATTATCAGAAAAAAGAACATCCATGCATAAAGTGGAATGCAAAGCCGACTCCTTTTTGTTGGCTAATTTATGTTCCTTGGAACATGGCATACACACACACACACACACACATACATACATGAATATTAAATACTGTCGTATCATCTGTTCAACATACACACCTGCTGATGATGCCCGTTTGATAGCAAAAAATTTTAACAGCTGCAAGAATAAGTAACTGTGCATTTACTTTCAAATGATAATAATTCCTACTATCATGCTTCTGGATTTAAGCATACACAACTGGTTTGGAATTAACATACCTCTGTGATGTGATGCTCTCATTAGACGAGGACAGAAGATCAACACTAGTTTGTGCCCTGACACGTCTCTTGGGTGAGTGACGGCGAGGTGATCGGTCCCAGTTGGGGGGCTCAAGGCGACTCTTAACCACTTCACTCTGCCCTGCAACCCCAACTTCACTAACTCCCTCATTGCATCCAACACTTCCAAGACCTAACAGAGATTTAAGTCCTTTCCCTGGGGAACGCTTAAGTCGCTTACGACCCAAACGTTTAAGAGGGGCAGCAGAAGCATGGGAATCAGAGTGGAGAACTTCTGAGGACGGGCAATCATAGAGGCCATCAGAGTCAGTGTAAGGTAATTCGGGCTTCCCACTGACCCCAAAAAATGCTGGGTATATCCTTGCTACACTGAGACGGGAGTCACTTATAGGAGACTCACTTCGAGAACTGACTGGGCTGAGTCTGGCAGGCTTTTCAGTCAGACAGTCTTCTAAAGATGACTCACTGTGTAGAGAGCTGTGTACTACAATTGCTGGTGGTGATCTTGTTAAGCGAGGTGATTCTTTGGGAAAAGAATGGCTACTGGAAAGCAATAGCCGCTGTCTTTGTGCCTCTGCTTCATCCACAATAGTCTTTTGTGCCTCAATTCCCTGCAGTACACAGTCACTGCACTCATCATTAGTATCTAACTCTAGAGCAGAATCTGCTTCTGGCTGAGAGGCAGCAGGGTCATCTGTAGTTTCAGAGTCAGTCTGAAGTGGGGAAGGAACAGGTACAGAAACAATTTCTGTGGGCGGTGATTTGAGCAAAGGTCGACGTTTAGTTCTAGGTGGTGGACTAGCACTAGGTGGAGGGCTGGTTATGTGAACAGGCCGGGAGGGTATTGATGACACAGAGGGAGTTGATGGCTCCTCTGGACACAATGGATTGTTGGAGGAACACCGTGAAGGTCCAGGAGAATATGCAGAACTATATCCTGACGAACTAAGATTAGATTCAGAGGCTCTTAAATCAACCCCAAGAAAAGGACTGAGGTAGCAAGAGGAGGGTCCACCTCGCCGACATCCACTTGTTGGAGAGTCTGTGTCAGACTCAACTTCACTCAACATATTGGTGACTGTAATGGCTGGGGCTGGCTGTGAATCCAGTGACCCAGACTTGTCATGTTGCAGTGGACGACGTCTTGGAGGAGCCACAGGGGATTTTGGGGTTTCAGGTGCCTCAATACTGATGGTAGGAACGGGTGGGTATTGCTTTCTCAATGCAGGGGGCGAAGCTAAGGTGACATTAAGTGTTGGTATAACAAGAGGCTGTGGTTGTGGCGCTGGTGAGGGCGGGTCATCATCTGCAGAGGAGACAGTAATGAGAGGAGCCTGCAGGATGCTTCCCACATCTACACTCTGCGAGCGTGTACGAGGTGCAGAATCCCAACGCAAATCAACAGCATCACGTGGTGTTGAATTCCATCGTATATCATCAGCATCCTCTACCTTTATCACTGGAACTGGTATACTTATGCCTCCACAGGCACCACCAACTGAATTTTCACCCTTTTCTGGACTGAAATCTAGTAAATTGGCATTTGGAATGTGTAATGGCGGAGGTTTGGTTTTAATTTTAGGCGATGTGGCCGGGGATACATTTGGTGATGTCACAGGGGAAGGTGTTCTGGATGAAAGTGATGATGAAGGTGTCACTGTCACTCCAGTGGGTGATAGCGTCTCTGACCTAATACTGGTGTAGGGAAGACTTTGTGAATTTTTTAGGGATGTGAAGAAGACTCTGTGATCTGGACCAGAGCTGTCAGAACTACTGCGCTCCACAGATATGGACAGCGAAAATTCAGATTCGGTATCTTCACTGTCTTTGTTATCATTTGATTCTGAACTGGTACGTGGTTTAGGTCGGTATCTGCAGGGTGTGGGAAGGGGTGATGGTACAGGAGTGGGCACTGGTGTAGGTAACTCTGTGATGGGTGAGAGGCAACGATGCTGGTCATTGGTGGGGACCTCTAAGGTGATGACTGGTCCAGTGTGCTGTGTAGACCCTCCAGCAGTTTGCACCTGCAGATATAAGTAATCAATGGACAACCATGTTCAGCTCAATTATAAGACCTAAAACTAAACATAAATGCAATATATATATATGGATGGATTAAGTGAAAGACTCTGAGTTCTTGGGGCCTGTACATGTAGGAGGATGTGTGGCGTGCACAGGATAGACAAAATTCAAGTGATGTGGTAAAAAGAGGGCAATGTGCTGTCAATGGGCTGAACCAGGACACATGAAGGTGTCTGGGTAAACTGTGCAATAGTCTGTGGGATTTAGCTTTGGATGGCAGGCTCTGATTTTGGTGCATTATCCATGACCAGGAGAGAGTGGATGTCTGCAAATGATGCTGTTGATGTTCCCTGCTGTACAGCAGAAAAACCCATCAAAGATCTTAAAACACCCATGTTAGAGCACATTTCCACCAAGTGCAATAGCTCTGCCTTTTGACAAAATCTCATCGTAGGTACTCACAGGTACTCTTTCAGGCATATTTCCTAAATGTGTTCCCGCAAATAGTCAATGGGGTGTACTAATAACTCAGTGAAGCACAGCACACACGATTACATAAACAATATTCTTAGTAAATTTTTCTTCTAACTATATTTGTCAGAGGTTTTATGAAGCCTAACAACTCCAAATTAAGAACTTACTGGAAAACTTGATAATAGCAAAGATAAAATTATTGTACAGTAAAATATCTAAAATTCAATATCAGGTTACATTTGACTATGTATAAAATATGGAGATGGTAAGTCTCAGTGATGAATTCTGAATAAGATGGTCAATATCTTTATCAAAATTAAACATATACAAACTTCTTTATCAAAAGAAAAAATTTAAAAATTATCAAAAGATGACAGTTGAAAATACTTTACCATTAACTTTGGTGTCTACTTCATTCTGAACAGTACACCATATGAACATTTTGCATATGCTATAGGTATATTAAGTCATCAATATATAACTTAACTCCTAACGAAAACTTTTCTTTTGTCTGATATTAATTGACTTAGAATCACCTCTCTACCCAAACCTAAAAACCCCTCCTAACAGCTAATTCCAAGCACCAACATCCAAATCTAGGAAGTTGGGAAAATGCATGGCATTAAAACATATCAACATATTTTTACTACAATATTCTACACACAAAATTCATGTGAATAATTATCTACAATCCATTTTAGATTTGAAGCTTGATGCAAGCAGGCACCATAGTGGGTTAGCTCTGGGCTTCGTTTAGATGTCCTCCCTTCTACCTAAGATATCTCTGAATTACTGCAAGTGAGGTGATTCTCAAACCACACCTATCAACAAGTTGATCAAGTCCCAATTCCATATATCCTGAGTAACTGCTTTACATCAGAACTACATGAAAATTATCCATGCTGAAGAAATGGACAGTATATGAATAATGAAAGGAATAAATATCACATAAAAAAATTTCTGTCTTTTATAATCAATACCAGCAAGTCAGATATTCATCACTCTTAAAAGCCTGATGAAAAGCCTGTCCTCTGTGCTAGATGACACTAGGATATTTTGAATAACCACACAGAGTATATTTCAATATAAAATATACAATTCTGTATAATCAATTTGACCAAGATGTCTTTGTTAGGCATTGGGAGAATGTCTCAAACATCATCAGGTTAGCAAATGCATCCTGTGGCCCACATAAGCTCATGCAAGGCACTGGTGATACTTGATTCTTCTACTGCCAATCAGTTCACATTACTTATAACTGTTTGCCTCTTGTAATAACCCAGGACAAACAGTTTACAATACCTATTTGACATGATATCCAAGAAACTAAATGAATCTGCATAAATGGCATATTCCTAACCACTAAAGTAAGCTTCTATCAATGTCGCATAGTAATAACACCTGAAAAGGTACATGCAATTACAAAACTCTTTATTCTCTCTTTAAACAATTGTTTAAAAGTATCTAGTTTCACAAAATCAGTTTCCATTCTTCAGTTTATCTACAGCTAATCAAGAAATAATCATACTGCTGGAAGTATGAAATAAATCTTAAAACCTCATTTAGCCATTACTAAATGCTAGGAAAACATTGTGGGAGGAATTCTGCATTAAATTCATGAAAAACATAGTAACTGAGATGCTACTATTTTTCTGATCTCAAAAAATTCCAACAGGATTTTCATTTCCACATGGCTTTTAGGTAGGTGCAATTATGAAAGTACAAGGATAGGTAGAGCAGGTGACCAAGTGAGAAGAAAAGTAGACTGCTATGTGGGCTGGTAGGTGTGCCAGTGAGTGAACAGTATTGTTTCCCTTCTGTAATAGTGGGCTTCATTAGCAGAGTTATCATCAAATAGGCAAGCTTAGCTTTTTTCTTTTCTTGGCACACATATTGTATTAAAATGTTATTCTTCCGATGTAAAATCGAAGTCAATTTATTTATATAAACATTTAAGCTCAGAATTATTATCTGGGAATACTATCTTTAACATATCAGTGTCTTTAGTGCAAAAGTGTTTTTACTCAAAAAGGAAAAATATATATAAAGAAGGATGCCCATATGAATGTTTATTTCTATTAATACCAAAATCAGTATTGAAGGTATATAATTACTATGAATTTATAGCTGATGTATCTATGAATCTTTCACAAAAATACTTAAGTAAAACTCACAAACACATACAATCATGAAGAATCATCCAAAATTAGATCCACTGACTCAGTACTTTATCTTGATAAAATCATAATCTTTAGCAAACATTTTTCAAAGACTGTCAATAATGTATCTTTTTCTCCTATTTTTGACACAGCATTAAATTCAAAAGCACCAAATTAATTTTCA